>JAASFW010000730.1:0-12488 GCA_023334005.1 Globisporangium orthogonon
GAGAGAGAGAGAGAGAGAGAGAGAGAGAGAGAGAGAGAGAGAGAGAGAGAGCGAGAGCTAAGCTCTGTAGTGACGGTGATCGTGGTAGATACATGTGCAGTTGTATAAAGTTAGGAGGAGGCTCGCTGCGTTCGCGCTCGCAGTCGGCCCGCAGACGGGTCGTCGTCTTGAGCAGCGGCCGTCGCAGCAGGGAGAGGGCCCCCGCGCTAGCTAGTTGAGCATGGGCTCGACCGCGTGCTTCTTGAGCATGTGCTTCTCGTACGCCGTGGTGCCGAGCACGAGCACGAGCATGACGACGAACGCGATGAAGACGCCGAAGAAGATCCAGAGCGCCGTGGATGAGTCGTCGGTCTCGATCACCGCGTGGATGCAGAGCGCGAAGAGGATCCCCGTGAGCACGTACACGCCGATGAGGCAGAGTGGGATGAGCAGCAGGTCGAGCGCCGAGTTGCCGCAGCAGAGCACGCGGTACTTGGACGCCGGCTGCGACTTCTTGTGCGCCTTCACCTCCGTCAGCGCGACATCGTCGGCGGCGACCACGGGCGCTGCGGCGACGGGGGTTTCTGCCGCGGTCGCGGTCGCGGCGATAGTGACGTCCGGCGCAGACATCCTGGTGAGACGGGGTGCGTACGTACTTGCTTGCAGCGAGCGCGAAGATGTTGTTGGTGTGAAAAAAACAGCGGTTGCGACTTTTTAGTGTCGTTAGCGGTTAAGTACGAAGCGGACTTAGACGAGGGGATCTCCGGCAAAGTACGGATACAACCCGTGTATTTCCGATGTCCGAACCGTACGTTTCCTTCAAGTTCGAGTTTTGCCCGAGTATAGAGAACCCAAGTCACGCCACGCGATCTTCTCCTCGCTCGCCTCTTTCCGATACAAACGCGCAAAAGGCAGCAAGCCGAGAAGAAGCAAGCAGCCCGCACAGTCGCCGAGAGGAGGCCGGTCCCTCCCCCTCCTCCGCTCCTTCCACCCACTCGGTCTCTCCTTCCCCAGGCGCCGCATGAGCAGCAGCCAGGCAGCAGCTGCCGCCAAACAGGCGCGGCTGCTGCGCCAGGCGAGCGTGCTGCACGAGATGCAGGAGAACCAGGAGAAAGACAGTCTCGACGCCCGCTACGCGCGGCTCATGGTACGCTCATAACGCGGTTGTCTGTACTTTGTCACGGTAGCGCCACGCACTCACACACGCACGCGACTATTATGCGGCACAGACGGAGCTGGCGGCGCTCTGCAGCGACCGCAGCAGCGTCGTCACCGCCGACTCCCTCGCGTTCTTCGCCGGCAACGCGCGCGCCGAGCCCGTCAAGCTCGAGCGCGAGCCGGAGCGCGAAGGAGTGCAGAAAGGCGGCAAGCAGAGCGGCAGCGGTGACGGCGGCCACCAGCAGCACCAGCAGCAACAGCAGCAGCAGCTGAGCGCGGACGCCGCGCGCCGCCAGCGCGTCGAGGAGCTCACGCGCTTCTTCATGGAAGCCAAGTCGGACATTGACTTTGCGCTCGGCGCCGCCGCCGGCCGCGAGTTCCGCGACGCGAAGGAGAAGGACGCGGAGAGCGAGCGCGACGACGACGACGGCGACAAGGGCGGCGCTGGCGACGACGATGGCGACGGCGCGGACAAGAACGACGCTGACGCGGACCCTGCCAAGCTGCTAGCGCGCATGCACGGACGTCTGCTGCGCGAGAAGGTGGATGCGCGCGTGTACAACGCGATGCTGGGCCAGATCCGGGAGAAGGATCCGGCCCTGTACGGCGCGATCTTGTGCCACCCACTCGTCACGGGCGTCGACCCGAAGAAGGACAAGCGCAAGAAGAAGAAGCGCAAGGATCGCAAGGACAAGAGCGGTCAGCAGCACGCGGCGGCCCCGACGCCCATGATGTCCATGCTTGTGCCCGACTTCGCCGCCGAGCCACTACTGGAAGAGGACATGGCGCTCAACGCCAGCCGGTTCGTTGCCAAGGCGATCGCCGACGGCTCCATCCAGGCGATTGTGCTCGCGACGAAGCTTGTGCTGTCGGTGATCACAGGAGGCGCTTCGTCGGCCACAGAGCCGTCGAACGTCGTGTTTCCGCTGGCGTCTCACCTTCGGGTGCTTCGAGGCGAGAAAGCCCCAGAGTTCCCGCTTGCACCTGCTGCTGCTGCTGGGGCTGGAAGCATTCAGGCACCGAAAGAGCCGATGACGCCACCAAAGAGTGATCACCCGCCTCTGGATGCTTCAGCATCAGCTGCAGCGAGCAGCAGTCAGGGAGCAGAGTCAGTGAGCTCAGCCACTTCGGGTCTGATGGACTTGGATTCTGGTAGCAACAATTCGCTGGCGAAGCTTCGCGCCCGACTTAGTCGGTTTGGAGACGACGATGACGACGATGATGACGACGAAGACGACGACGAGGAGGACGGGCATGGCGATGAGAGCGGCAGCATCGGTGAGGAGGGTGTGGACGAGGATGCATTGATGGCGCGCGCTATCGCGCTGTCCTTGTCTCCCGAGTTGAGTTTGCGCGAGCAAAACGACCAAGCAAGCCCAATGTCGATCGGCGATTCGGCGATGACAGGCGCGGAGGAAGGGTCGTCGGCACCATCGAAGCCGCGACCAGCAAGATTTTCGCCGGAGGAGATGCTGGAGCTTGGTCCTTTCGCTCTTCCGGACGACTCCACACTGTACGTCGATGGCGTTACGGTTGCAATGGCTCTCATCGCACAGATGAACGAGATGTGTCTCGAGTTCTTGGAGAGCTGCCGAAAGGGAGTTCTTCCGAGCAGCTCGTCCGTGCAGCCCCACCCGTTGACGTTCATGCTCCTCAACTCGGTGCTAGTTGATCTGGATGCAACGAGCGCCATCAGTCTCCAGACTGCGCACGGCTCGTTCTGGGGTTCCAAGTGGAAGCTGTTCACCGCGTGTTCGCTGCTGTCTGTCTTCCGAGTTCTCGAGGCGCATTTCTTCCATGTGGAGGTTGCGGGCACTGCGCCGGCGTCGGTGGGACTTGGCCACATTCCACGATCACCTGCAGGAAAGACGCCCGAGGAGCATGACGGCGTGAAGACGGCGAGTGGCAACCCGCTACTGGCGAGTTTGAAGTCACTGGTCGTCCGGCACAGCGAGAAAGAGGTTGGATCAGCGGAGAAGGTCGACGAGTCACAAGATGTGATCGGCAGCGTCATTTTTGTCTCTCCTGAAAAGTGTCCGCCTGCTGACATCGACAGAGTTGCGTCGTTTTACTCGGAGCGAGTCCGCGAGCAGGCGACCGCGGCATGGGTTCGAGCGATCTCTCACTTTTATCCGACCCAGCAAGAGCGGCACAATCTGCTGGCCGGAAAACTCTCGGAATGCCAGAGACTTATCGCGAGCGGAGGTGCCGGCATGACGTGGAAGTTCTTTCAGTTAGATCTCCTGTGCGCTCGCCTCGCGCTTCCGGATATGGCTCAGCTCTTTGTACCGCCATGCACGGACGTCGTCGAGCACGGTCAGGACAGCCCGTTCAGCAGCACTACGAGTGGCAGCGGCAGTCAGCGTCTCGGCGACGAGAGTGCGCAACCGATTGACGACGGCGTTTTGCAAAATGCCGCCTCAAAGACTGGCAAGATTCGAGCAAAGTGGAGCCCGTCGGTCATCCGTGCCTCTCTGGACGCAGCATCGTTGTCGCCACGCTGTCTGCTGGACTACATCACGGAGCACGCGCCGCCTGGACTGCTAGAGTCGACAGGGTTGTCCACAGTGGTCATCAGCGACGATTCTCGACAGCTGGACTTGCTCGCATCTGCGTACGAGCAAATGTGGGACCTCGGGCGAAAATTGGAGCGCGAAGCGTTGGACAGCATCAACCACCTGCCACTTCTCATCGACTTGCTGCGCGAGAGCGTGCTGTCCGACAAGTGGCCAAGTTTTTCATTCGTTGAGAACTTTGAGCTCGTCCACGCGCCGCTGCTCCCGCTGCTGGAGGGCGAAGTATGTCACCCGGGACTGAACGCGAGAATCCTGTTGCTGCGCTCGTTGCAAGACTTGATGGTGCAGCGACTTGGGGGTTCGCGAGGAGATGAGCCGCCTGCGCTCGAGTTTGATCCTTCCCGGTGCGCTGAAACGATGACGCTGTCCGACGGGAACCAGACAGCAAAGCAGTACACAGCAAAGCAGTGGGGTATGGTAATGGCGACAACCGGATGTCCTCCGAACACTGGCGTTCATGAATGGGCGGTTCGCCTCGACCGGTGTGAGAAAGGTCACATTTTCCTCGGGGTCTGTACACGGGACGCGTCTGTAGCGACGTACGTTGGCGGCGATCGCCAAGGTTGGGGACTCATCGGGACCCGTGCCTTGTGGCACAATCGTAGCAAAGTACGAGGCGACTACGGAGACGGTTTCAGCACTGGCAGTGTCGTGCGCGTTCGGCTCAACACGGACAGCGGCGCGCTGTCGTTCGGCGTCGACGACAGCGACTGGGGGATTGCGTTTGATGGGTTGACGCAGCACGGAACGCTATACCCTGCAATCGGACTGTACCAACGTGACGACCAAGTGACGATTCTGCCTGTCGAGTCGTCGGAAGACTTCTCGTTTGCTGCTGCGCGGTTGGGCGACGCGAAGGGCGCAAAGCGCGTGGCGATTCCGGCTGTCCTCAAGCCATTTTTGCACCACTGTGGCGCGCTCTTGGAGGCGACTTGCGCGTTTCTGCAGAGCCCGCTGCTGACCGAGGCTCTGCGCCCGCATCGCGTGCAGTCGTCTTCGTTGGTGTCAGCACCCAACAAAGACCATCCGGTGCAGTTGATCTCGAAGCACCCTGTCGTGTTCCCGCTCGTGCTGCCGCTGCTGAGCTCGGTTGGCTTGATCAAGAACTACCACGGACTCGGCTCGATACTAGCCATGCATTTCATTCCATGGTGCATCAAGAGCATGAAGTGCATTGAGAACGTGAACCAGGCGATCCGCCACCTAGCCGAGTCCTCCATCAGCGGCGATCTTCTGTCAATACCGTCGAATCAACTCGCGATCAATGTGGCGGGCGAGTGGGAGCTGAAAAGTATGGCTGCTGGAAGTATCCCAGCGCAGCAGTACCACCTGACATTGACGCAAGGAGAGGATGGAGCTGTGTTCGGGCGAAGCAGCGGGTCGTTCACGACTGTGACGCTGACTGGTATGGTGCGGGGTACCAAAGTCTCGTTCCTTGAGAGCTGGCGACAAGGCGGGATGTGTCTCGTTGAGGGACGCCTGCGAGCGGACGGGAAAGTGTTTACCGGGAACTACGAGGACGCAAAGAGCCACACGAGCGGCAGCATCGTCGGCACCAAGATCAAGGAAGACGTGGCTGCCGAGAGCGAGAGAACGCATTCGTTGACATGGACGAACCTGAAGATCCTGGAGATGGTGGCAGCGAACCTTCTGGGATACTTCAGCCACGCGCTGATGAATGTGACAAAAGATGATCTCTTCATCGAGAGTTTGTACTCTGCGTCGAGTGTGGACGAAGAGATCGTGGACGACGGCAGTACTGGCGCTCTGGACGATGAGGACCAGAAGAAGGCGCTGTCGGGGTCGATCGAGTGCTCGAGCGACGATTATGACGAGTGGATGAACAGCAGTCTGCTCTCTGGAGGACTGCCACCGAACCTTGTGCAGACGCACCTGAAGAGCGTGCTGGAAGGACTGAGTGAACTGACAGGGTTCAACCGCAAATCGTCCGCAAGCAGCAAACCCGTTCTTTCGGACGCGTGCAACGCCTGGCTTGCTTTCGTCAGTCCAAAGTCGCTGACAACAGCGCTTCCCGCGAGCGATATCGGCACAGCAAAGAGCTCTTCGTTCTTGAACGACTTGATCAACAACACTGGCGAGGCAGTCGTGATCGACCAGTGGGTGTCAAGGCACGTGGGCGAGTCTCCGTTTGCTCGCTTGGGCGGGGAGCCAATGAAGGTTGCGCGTCGAACGATCTGCGCCGCGATGATCTGGCACAGCGGTTTCCTCAACTCCATTCGGCGGATCTTGGATGCACCACACGAAAACCTGGTCACGAGCGAAGTGCGCCCGCACGAGAACCTGATGCACATTTGGCGAGCAGCCCAGCGGGTGATTGAATGGGCGATTCGAGCGAAGAACTCGATGGGGTCGACGTATCCGGTCATCGCAGGGTTGGTAATTCGGAAGGCGCAGTTTTTACTCGAGATCGAGCCAAGCTCCAAGGCGCTCGCTGCTGCATCTGCCGTGTTTGCACTGTCTGGAGCGGATTTGTCCGCGAGCAGTGGCGGCCTTCCGATGGCGTCAACGAAAGCAGTCGTATACGAGTGCGCCGAGCGCATCTACAGCGAGGTGCTGATGCAAATTTCGAGGTTCATCGAAGCTCCGATCCGAATCTCCGCGCTGCAGTCGAAGCTGCTTGGGAATTCCACCCGCGCTTTTCTGCGCACGGTAGGGCTCATGTCTTTCCGGAACTTTGTTGGCGATTCAGGCGGCAGCCACGCAGGACGATCACCACTGTCTGCTGAGCCACGCGATGTGATCCAGTCGTCGTATGCTTTGACGAGTGCGCTGCAGTGGCTTACTCCGTCGCTGAGTGAGCTCCGAGGAAGCGGTGGTCACAGCGTCAAGGACTTTGGCGACTTTAGCAGCGAGATGGCGTCACTGAGCAGCTCGAGCCAGGCCAATCAGGTGGACTCGTCGCACTTTCTGAGCGGCCTTGGTGGCTGCGGAAAGCACCTGAGGCAGGACCTGCGCGAATCGTTCGAGTCTCTGTACTCGTACCTATGCGCATCCTTGTCGCGAGCAACTTGGGCTCGTGACACCGACTTGCAGTTGGTGATTCTGCAAGCGTGGGGGATCATCATTCAGCCGGATGACCACGCGTTCCTGTCGCGCGTTGGGATCTTCCGTGTGCTGCAAACCGTTTTGGATGAAGCCCGCGGGTCGTCGGATCCACACTCACTTGAAGGTGGCTCGTCGGTGTCGCCTCCTGGAACTCTCGACGAGCGCGCACTCACGATCGAGTCGAAGAAGAAGGTGGTGCAGGCGACGTTGAAGGTCGTGCATCTTCTCGCTGCTCAGGTGGCTCATGCGGGGGATACCGCTGACGACTTGCTGAGCGCGACGGACCTCCCACCATCGGCAGGGCTTTCGTTGGGAGCAATCCCGCTGTTGCGTAAGCCGTCTGGCCCGGAAACGCTTGGAAAGTCCGTCTTCCACATGCTGTACACCGAGCTGAAAAACTCTCTGGACGAGCTCCGATCCAGCTCCAAACGCGCTGACACTAGCAGAGTCGAGGCGTCAGGAGAGCCGACGGAATCCGCAGATCCGAGCACTCCGACATCGGAGCTGGAGAACGCCGATAGAGTGAGCGACGCAGCCGAGTACTGCTACCAGATTTGCACGCTACTGTACTCTGTGAGCGGCTCTCCGGTGTGCAGATCTCACCTGTCGTCTTCGAGATGGCTCCATTTGCTTCTCGCGCTCGTCGATGTGAACGCTCCATCAATCCAGCGACGGATCTTGAAGTTATTGCGACGCCTGCTTCCGTCTCTGGACCCGGGCTCAATTCGTGTTCGCTACGACGAAGTAGAGAGTTTCGAGATGGACAGCGACGATGACGTCGATACGGACGCGCAGGACGATGAAGACTTTGACCACGCGTCGACTCTGATCCGGTTCTTCGTGGCGATCGTCGGGTCGATCAGTCCGCCGAGTGTCGCGGAAGTGATGCTACACCGTGCGTCTGGAGGTCAAGCAGACCAGGCTACGACGTTTGCATCCTTCAAAAACAACATCGACGGAGATCTGGCGGCTGAAGTGATCCTGCTTCTTCGCTCGCTGTACGAGTCCGAGAAGTGGTCAGAACACCTGAACCGCGCAATCGCAGGGGCGCTGGCGAGAATTCCGGAAAGCTGCGTCACTGAAACCAGTGCGCCAGCGGATAGCGCACTTGACTCGGACGTGGTGATGGAAGATATGTCAAGAGATGTGCCTTCGCTAGAGGCGTGGAAGTCTCAGAGCGCAGACTATCTGAACGCGCTCTCCGCGCTCTGCGTGCTCGACGGTCACATCGAAGGGTTGCGTGTTGGTGGAACAGTGAAGATCATGCCGCGCTCGGGATCGTCACTGCAAGAAATCGCGTTCCGTGGAGCTCGAGGTGTGATTGTGTCGTACGATCCCGACAAGGCAGCTGCTGAGGTGCTTTTGCGAGGCGGCCACAGCGGTGATCTGTCAGCCGGTCAGCAGACCAGCACTTCTGCAAGCGGCGCGCTGCCGGTACGATTTGTTTCGTGTGTGTCCAAGCATTGCTCGGTGAGGGTGTAATACTGAGATGTGTTAATGTGTTGTGGAAACCAGACCCGACCAGTGCGCGTGCCAGTGGACGATCTTTATCCGATTCCAGAGGTGGAGTTGCCGCCGACAGTCTTTTCGGACTCCGTTTTGGAGACGCTGCTGGTGCGGAAGCTGCCGTACTTCTTGAGCGAGATCAAGAAGAGCCTCAGTGAGATCCAAGCCATCGATGCGCTTGCGAAAGCGGGCGACGACGCGGACCATGGGGAAGAGAGCGAAGATGACGACGACATGTCGAACGACGGGTTTTCGTCTCCGCCTGCTGGAATGGATGTGACAGGAAGCGGTGGAGTGGACGACTCGGAAGCCGAGTCGGAGGTGACATCGCCTCGCCAGCAAAAGCTGAGCTCCGCCAACTCGCGCTCGCTAGACGTGGAGCCGTCCGATATCGTGTCCGAGCTGGAGAAAGAGTCGCGCCTGTTCCGAATGTTGCTTTGCCAGCACGGCCTCCGCGCGTCTGCTGCGTTGGTGAAAGACAGCCACTGCGCGGCGACTTTGATTCGCGGCACTGGCTCCCGCGGACTCATGGATTTACTGAGTATCGCGATCTCCGACACCCCCACGACTGCCGGCGTTGGTGATATTTCGTCGTTGGAAGAGACGTGGCTGTTGCTGTGGTCCCGCTGGCACAGGATCCGAGTTGCTCACGCAACCCCCGCCCATCAGTCAAGCTCGGTGGGTGATGGTGATAACGGCGAAGGTAGCCAGTCTGAGAGCCTGACGTCCGGCCCGATGGTCCAGCAAATGATGGAAATGGGCTTCCCGAAAGAGTGGTGTGAGGTAGCGCTCGCGAGGTGCTCGCACAATGTCGAGGCGGCGATCAATTTCTGCTTCGAACACAGCAGCGACATGGAGCGTCTCCTCGCTCAGTACAAAGCCAGCCAAGAGGGAGGAGCGTCGGGTGGGGCTGGCAGCTCTGCAAAGGTTCAACGTCGCGAAGAGCTGGACTTGGTTAGTCCTCTGCTGGAGCAGCTCTCGGAGATGGGCTTCCCTGTGAATTGGTGCAAGAAAGCGCTGGTCGCAAACCGGAACAACGTCGACGCGGCTCTGACGTGGATTTTGTCCAACGGCGAAGCACTTGAAGCGGAAGATCGGCGCGAAGAGGAAGCGAAGCTCCGCGTCGATGCTGACGAACAGAATGACGAGAGCGTGGAGCCTGGGGATGACGAAGAAGGAACTGAGCGCGTGCTGAGGCCGAACCCTCTTCGATGTGTCAGCGGCCAAGCGTGCATCGGCGAGCACGACATGATGGTGGAAGGGCTTGTTGGCGGAGGGTTCGCAAGCGTTGGCGCTCCGGACTGCCTCGTGTCGAGCGGGAGGTGGTACTACGAGGCGATCCTCCACTCAAATGGCTGCATCCAGATCGGGTGGGCAGATGTCGCGTTTTCTGGATCTGCTGATCGCGGTGACGGTGTCGGTGATGGCGCTCACTCGTGGGCGTACGATGGCTGGCGCCAGCAGAAGTGGCACGGGCAGTCGTCTCCATGGGGTTCGAAGTGGAAACAAGGTGACGTCGTCGGGTGTGCGATCGATGCCGATGCGGGCACGATCATTTTCACGTTGAATGGGAAGATGGGGTCCGCGAACATGGGCACTGCGTTCCGTGCGATCAAGTTTGCGCGCGGTGTGTACCCCTGCGCGAGTTTCAACCGGCGAGAGCGCCTGCAGTTCAACTTGGGAGGTTCGCCGTTCAGGTTCAGTCCACCGCCTGGCTTCCAGCCCATCCTGAATGTGCTCACGGATAACCTGCGCGGTGGCATCGCGGAGCTTCCGAAGGGGTTCGCAGTCATTGGATGCCGAGAAGACTGCTTGGAAGAGAGTTTGGGGGAGGAAAACTACACGAGCGAGTCACGATTCTTCTCGCGTGATCTGCATCCGTCAATGCTGCGAGGCTCCACTGGACATGGCAGGAGCGGCGGACTCGCTCCTGGAGGAGTCAGCAAGGTGGATGCTGCGGCTGAGATCAAGGCGATCCCAGACAGCCGAGTGTACATTGAGCTGCTGCTCGTAAGTCGATCGCTGGCGATCTTGCAGGCGCGCCGCATGCTGCTGACGCTGTTGTCGAAATGGCCGTCGTCTGCTGTCGGAGCGTTTTCTGTGAGTGCATTCCTGTCTTCCGGTGCGACGTCCTCGGGCAGCAGCGCCGACGCGACTCGTTTCATCGATTTCGTCAAGTTGATCGCCGGGTTGAGCGGCCACCAAGCGTTAAGCTCTAGCGTGCCTACGCCAGCTGTGGTGGCGGAGAGCGACGTGGCACATCTACTGGAGTGTGGCGCAACTGGGCGGTACGCCCTCGGGCTTTTGTCCGTGGTGACTCGGTCGGCGCTCCATTCGGCGCTCTCAAGTTTGCGCTTGAGAGATCCGAGTGGCAATGAAGAGGACCCACTGGTCTCAGTTATCCTCACGTGCATCGCTGCGGAGGTGAAACGGGCCTCCCAGCGTCAGTACGCTCGCGTTCCGTGGGAGTCGACGGATGCTGCGATCACCGGCAGCATTTTGCAGCTCAGCGCAGAAGCAGGGCAGGTGTGGTCGGATCGCGAGGTCTTGAACCACCCGAACCTGTTCCTGGCGGAGTGGTTCACGAGTCTGATGAATGAAGGGCTGGTGCTGTTCAAGGCCCAGCTTCCTGCGTCGGCACACGACAGCATCCGCCAGCAGCTGCTGAGCGCGTGGATCACGTCTCTCAGGTCACCAAGTATGGGTGTCAAAGAGCGCGGAGCGACGATTCTGGCTGGCATTTTCCAGGAGATGCTCCCACGGGTCGGGTTGACCCGCGAGAGTGTCGGGAGTCACGAAAAGGCTGTGCTGCAAGCTGCGCTCGATGCCCTGCCACTTCGACGCCTGGTGGATTTGTCGCAGGAGCGAATGCAGAAAGAGTACGCGAACCTTCCTGTGTGTTCCAAGTATCTCCAGAGTCTCACGGAGCTGGTGTCGGCGGTTGCTCTGTCGCTGGATGTTGTGGGGAAGCCAACGGAGCTGCTGTTCGGAGCGAACATCGATTCTCAACTCGAAGCGTGCAAGAAGATCCAAGCCGACCTCTTCCCGATCAACCTTCGCGAGTACGAAGAGACGGTACGAGAGAAGCAGGCGTTGAAGGAAAAGTTCGAGGCCGAAGCTGAGACGAAACGGAAGAAGATGGAAGTAGCTGAGGCCGCCGCCGCCGCAGCAGCAGCTGTGATGGCAACCACAGCGCCAACCACAGCGTCCACGACAGCAACAGAATTGTCGACAGAATCATCAGGCGCAGTACAACCATCGGAGCCTGCGCCAGCACTTGCAACCACCAACGAAGAAGCTGACATCGCTGATAACGCGTCGAACTCTGGCGGCACTTCAAACATGGAAGTCGACAACAGCGACTCGGAAGAAGCACCGGACATCACGCTCTCTGCGATCGCGAACATGGTGTCGGAAGACAGTGACGTGGCTGCTGCCGCAGCTGCAATCGCTGTTGCCGCGAACTCGAGAGTCACTGTCAAGCGCCAGAGCAAAACCAAGCAGCCCGTCGAGCAACCGGCGAAGAAAGAGCCCGAGTTCGAGTTTGTGTTTCCCGAAGAAGAGATCGCTGTTGATGTCACGATGCTGAATGACCACGAGAAGCGGATGGTTGAGGCGGCGAAGCACGGCATTATGGGCGAAGAGCCGCACGGCTGGGGATACGGGCACGAGGTGGGAACGTTAGCTGACACAGGGACGCAGCTCTGGAGCGGGAGCGTGACGCAGTTCCGCTTGGTCTCGCAGCTGACGGAGCAGAATATTCCCGAGCTAAAGGTCGGCTGCAAAGTAATCCGGGGGCCAAACTGGAAGTGGCGTGATCAAGATGGCGGAGAAGGGAGCATTGGCGTGGTTGAAGGAGTGTCTCCTTGGAGCGGTGTGGACGGCGAAGGGATGTCTGTGCGTTGGCCGAACGACTCGTTGTACACATACCGATGGGGAGCAGACGGCAACTTCGACCTCATTCACGTCGAAGTGGACGAGGATGGGAAGATCGTTCAGCAGTTCCCGACGCCAAAGACGAAGTACGACGACGAAGGCAAGTTCGGATCCGAGCTGCACCTTGGCGTGCTTCTTTACATTTTTGAAGAGCCGAACCAGCCAGCTTCTCGCAGTGACGAGTCACCCGTCAAGATATCTGGAGCGATGGAGTGGCCGGACTACGGAGCGGAGGTGTGCGTGGTGGGCTTAAAGTACCACGACGGC
>JAASFW010000731.1:0-12483 GCA_023334005.1 Globisporangium orthogonon
GGGCAGTGACGATAGAAGGGCAGAGACCGCGGAGTTGGACGCCATCGCCTCAGATCCCATTCTCGCGTCAGCCGGAACAGCGATCTTCTTTCGCTCGGACGTCTGGCACTGCTCTTCCAGCAACGATTCGGACGCGGTACGTCGAGCGTTCTACGCGCAGTACAATTTTGTGTGACGTGAACGGCTGGTCAACAGCAAGAGGATGGTGACACGCTATCAATGCTCTTGTCATTCTCAACTGGTAAGACGAAGGCTGCTGCTGCTGCTGCTGCTGCTGTGGATGATGACACCGCGTGTCCGACCGTCAGGCAGCTTGGAGAACGCGCGCGAGAAAAAGGCTACATTGAGCGCCTACAACGACGCCGAGAGCGACGGCGCGGTCGGCTCCACCTCAACGATCGCCTCGATCTCCACAGCGACGTTGAGTGGCAGCGCGTTGGTGCCGACGGCCGAGCGCGCGTGCTTGCCCTTGGCGCCGAAGATCTCGACGAGCGCGTCCGAGGCACCGTTGATGACCGCCGGCTGGCTCGCGAAGCCGTCCACGCAGTTGACGAAGCCCGTGAGCTTCACGAAGCGCTTAATGTGGTCCAGGTCGCCCAGCTCCTCTGCGTTCGAGCGTGTTAAGCTCGCGATCTCGCTCCCATAGATGCCAGCTCATTCGCATAAACGCCCGCACCTTTGAGCGTCGCGAGCAGACTGAGCACCACGCGGTGCGCCGCCGCGTAGCCCTCCTCCGACGTCAGCTCCTGGCCCACTTTGCCCTTGATGAACTCGCCCGCGGCGTTCATGGACACGTGGCCGGCTGCACGACGCGGGATCCGATATTCCCCATACAAACTTAAGGTGATGGTCTCACTTGTGGTGGCACTTGATTCACTAGTCGAACGCACCCGTGAAGAGCAAGTTGCCCGAGCGCACGATGTTCACGTAGTTGCCCGCGGGCGCCTTGGGCGCCGGCAGTGCGTACTGCAGCTCCGCGAGGCGCTCGTCGATGCGGCCCATGTTAGGTGGTCTGTCGTGGATGGTCGAACGAAGCTGCTAATGGACAGAATCGCGTGTGACTTGATTTAAGTAGGCATATTAGAATGTGGTTTATAAGAAATGCACGAGTGAGTGAACTTGCGGCCAGGAGTGCCTGCCTGCAAGGTACTTTGGCACCGGGTTCTCTAGACCCACCCGAAGGCGGCGACGGCCGCGACGCCAGCGAAAACGGCGGCCGCGATCGAGCGAAGTCCCGGCGCAGAAGACGAAGGCGTTGGAGCCACAGTTGGCGTTGGGGTCGACGCAGTCGGAGTGGTGGTCGGAGTCGGTGTCTGCGTGCCTGTAGCAGTGATGTCTGTCGAGACTTGCGCGCTCGCATCCGTGGAACCGACCACCGGGTCGTAGAAGAGCGTCTTGTTGAACCACGGGAAGACCCACACGTACTCAACGGCACCGCTCGCGGTCGGCTCGACGCTCGCGTTGATATTTGTGGACACACCGTCGAGCACCGCGAGGGACGGCGCGTCCATGAACATGCCCTCGCCAAAGTCTACGCGGTCGATCTTCTCAGCCGCAGTGCCATTAAGCTTCTTCTTCTCAGGTCTCCCGAGCGCCATCGGGTTTGTGCCGTTCCCCTTTGCTGTGACCAGGAGCGCGAAGCGGAGTGTATCTGTGGGAACTTGGAACGGCCAGTCCGAGATTGCGAGCGTGAACTTGAGTCCACCGGCCGGGACTGCTACGCTCTGGTTGCCATTCATCGCCGTGCCGTTCGCGGCATAGATCGAGGCCGTCAGATTCAAAGCTGGGGTGCCGATCACCGTGCCTCTCTCCTTGACTTCCAGAGTCGCGGTGTATGACGTGCTCGAGACCGCCACGCCGTCCACTTCGTGCTGAACGAAATCGCCCCAGTCGCCGTCGTCTACGGCGTTGAAGTTCGTAGCTTTGACTACGAGGTGTCCGCTTGCGTCGAACTCCTCGAGTCGGCTGAGAGAGAGCCCGATCGACTGGCCGTTCGTGCAGTCGCCGCTCGGGCACACCTCGATCTTGCCGCCGGCCTTGCCGAAGTTGGCGACCGTCTTGATCTTCTTGAACTTGGCGAGCGCAGGATCGTTGGTGGTGTTGGTGGCGTTGCCATCACTCTTGGAAGCCGCCATCGGAGGACGAAACCCTTTGTCGGCGGTCACGAGTGCAGTGCATGCCACGCTGAGCGCACACGCGGTCTGGATGATCTTCATGACGCTTGCTTGTCTGTTCTTCTGTTTTCTGCTGCTGCTCTGGAGCTGGTAAGTTGTAAAGTGCGAGTTGAGGAGGTCCTGGCGCGATGGCCGTCGACGGTCTCGCCCCAATTATCTGCGGCCAGAACCTGAGGGCGAGATGCGAGACTCCGGCCTGCATCTATCTCAGGTTCCTCGAGATCGGATGCTCGAGTCTTCGCACCAAGGTCGATTAGCGAGTCTTATCACGAACATCGGCTTTTGACAAGCAAATGTATCGCTTATTCTGGTCGCACCAACTGCACCAAATCTCTATGTTAACTTGTTATTTTCTTGCTCTCGTCATCCAGCAAACAGCACATACAAACAGCAAGGTTAAAAATTCTTCTCCATCCTAACGCCATCGCCGCCATCACGTCATGCTACAGCGCTGCGTCAACGTCACCCGCGCGGCTGTGACCGCGCGACGCGGCGTCCGGCGCATCGCCAGCGTCCCAGTCACGCGCTCCGACAGCTTACCGGACCTCATCATCACGCCGCTGGCGGCCAAGGTGCGCGCGCGGGAGCTCGTCGGCTGCCCCGCAAGCGAGGAAGTGAGATGGCGCTGATTGTGTGGGAGCGGGTGCGCTGGCTGCTGGCTACCGGGTGGCAGAAACTCGTGGAGGCGGCGCAGAAGCAGCAGGAGCCGCAGCTGATGCTGCGCGTGGCCGTGGAGGGCGGCGGCTGCTCGGGCTTCAAGTACGTCTACGAGTTCGAGAAGGAGGCGGCGGACGCGGACGAGGACGTGTGCGTGTGCGTGTTCTGCTGCTGCTGGCCGAGTCGACGAGAGAGTGAGCGACTGACTAGGTGGCGGTCGCAGGGTCTTCGAGAAGGACGGCGGGCGCGTCGTCGTGGACAAGGAGTCGCTCGAGTTCGTGCGCGGCAGCACCGTGGACTTCGAGCAGGAGCTCATCCGCAGCGCCTTCGTGGTCATCAACAACCCGCGCGCGGTCGCCGGCTGCGGCTGCGGCACGTCCTTCGACCTCAAGGACTAAGAGAAGTTCACCTAAAGCTGCGCGGGCGAGCCACACGCACATTATACACCCACCCACTTCCATCCTCTCCTTCTCTTGCTCACTCCCAGAGCACCAGGAAGCCGTTCTTGTCGCAGGACGCGGCGCCGGCGCCGTCCGGGCGCCACACGCAGCACGCGATCGCGCCCTGGTGGCCCATGCGGTGTTCCTTCTCGAGCTTGCCCGAGCGTGCGTTCCAGACGAAGAGCGTCCCGGACGCGCCGCCGGCCACCGCGAGCGCGCCGTCGGGGCTCAGCGACGCCTTGCACCAGTCGAACCCGCAGTGATAGCCGGGGTGCCGCAGCGTCGCGACAGCCGCGTACATGCGCGGGTCGACCAGGCGCAGTGAGTGGTCTCGAGAGTTAGTCAGCAGCTGCTCGCCGCTTGCCGAGAAGCTCACGGACGTGCACTGGTCCTCGTGCAGCCCCTTCATCTCGGCGATCGACGCCTTGGTGCGCGTGTCCCAGAAGCGCACGACGCCGTCCTGATGCGCGCTCGCAAACTGTCCGCCGAGTGCCATCGCGAGGTCGTTGCAGCTCGACTGGCAGTTGATCGTCTGCACGCTGCGGCCGCGTGCGACGTCCCAGACGCGCATCGAGCGATCGGACGAGCCTGTGACGACCTCGCCCGGCGCCACGCGTGAGAACTCGCCCGCGAGCACCTTGCCCTTGTGTCCCACGAGCGTCTGGTGCACGCGACCCGTGCCCACGCGCCAGACGAAGCACTTGCGGTCGCAGCCCGTGCCGAGCACGAACTCGCCGTCCTCCGACCCGCGCACGCACAGCAGCGGGTGCGCCGTGCCCACGCCGCGGTACTCGCCGAGCGGTCGGCACGACGTCGCCTCCCACGCGCGCACGGTGCCGTCGCTGCTGCCGGAGAAGAGGATCTTGCCGGACGTGTTGAAGCTCACGGAGTTGACCTCTGTCGCGTGTGCGCGCACCGTGTGCGCGACCCGCGTCGGCGGCTTGGTCGTGTCACCGTTACGCATGCCTCCGACGTCGACGACCAGGCGGCTCGTGCTCTCCGCCAGCTCCTGGGTCGCCATGGCCGCGCGGGTGCGCTCTGCCACTGCGGCTGGCGTCTGTATCTCCGCGAGCTGCGCCTCGAGCTGCACCACGCGCTCACGCAGCCCGGCAGCCTCATGCTCGCTCCGCTCGAGCAGCGCGCGGTGCCTCGCAAGCTCGTCGTGTGCGAGCCGCAGCGCGGTGTCAAGCTCCGCGAGCGCGCGGTCCTTCTCCTCGCCGAGCAGCATCTCCTCCTGCAGGCGCTGCGTGAAGCGCTGCAGCTGGAGCTCCCACTGCTCCTGCGCCTGCAGGAGCTCCTTGCTCTCGCTCACGAGCTGCAGCTGGCGGCCGGTCACGCGCGCGAGCTCCGCGTTCTTGGCGCTCAGCTCGCGCTCGAGCTGCTGGATCGTCGCGAGGTGCTTGGCGGCCACGGCGTCGAGCTGCTGCTGCTGGAGGAGCGCCGCGTCCACTCCCCCATTGTCGCCGCCGCCAGCAGCAGAAGCTCGACCAAAGCTCGCGCTCATCGCCAGGCCGGCACCCAGCCCCAGCCCGCGGAAGAGCAGCTGCTGGTGCGCGGCCACGAGCATCGCGAACGCGTCCGTCTCGCGCCGGTTGCGCGCCTCCAGCTGCGCGGGCGCGGCGCCCGCGAGCCAGCGCTGCGTGAAGTCGCGAGTGGCTTCATTCTTGTGCTGCTCGAGCCCCATGCTCTGTTTTCTGGGACCGAAATGTGATAGTGAGAAAACAAAGGGATTCCTTCTTGTGACGGAACCAGATCTGATGCTATGTAGCTGCTTGTTTTTTCGTTTGCATTATTATGGAAATTAGTGAAAATGTCACCGCTTGAGATGGAGATATTTTTGAAAATATAGCGATGCACTCGCTCGAAGAAAGTAACATCCATTGCCGCCTTCGAGCACAGTCCTGGGTATGCTTAGTAGCAGCATGGAGCCTCTCCACCCAGGCGGTAGTGCGAGGAGACATTGTAGACTTCTTGCAGATAGCTAGAGTCCTGGATAGCGCGGCCTGCTAGGTGACATTGCCGCTGAAATCCGTAATACTGTAGATATCAGGAAAAGTGGCGAGGTGCGGCGTTGCAGCAGTGTGTCGAGGCCTGAACAGCGGGGCTCGTCGATACCCTTGGCACTTGCATTCGGCCCCGATATCCTCGTCGCGACTCGAAGCCTCACGCAGCCACTTTGCGGATCTTGGCGATGAAGAGCCCACTCGCGTTACGCGCGGGAGTGAAGCGAATCGTTCCAGGCAAGCGCCCTTCCTGTTGTTACAAGCACGACTTCCTGGTAAGTCCGAGCAAAGCACACGTCGATCGATCGTTCGTTCGTATGGCGCAAACGCACCTCGCACGGGACGCCGTCGCGATCGATCGGCTCCAGCACAGCGCGCGGCTGCTCCTTCAAGAACGCGGCGACGATCTCCTCGTTCTGCTTCACCGAAAGGCTGCACGTGCTGTAGACCATCACGCCTCCGTCTCGAAGCAGCCGGAACCCGTTCCTATCAATTTGAGCCCCAACCAAACGCTGAGAACTACCGCTCATCCCATATCCGGAAACCAGCGAGCACACACCGGATGAGAGCATGCTGCAGGCTCAGGATGCGCTCAATCTCGCTCGCGTTCAGGTGGCGCTCGACGTAGTGCGTCCACTTGTCGAGCGAGTCGTTCTTCTGCAGGTGTCGGATCGACCCGTCGTGCGTACACTCGGCGTCCACGAGCACCTTGTCGTACAGGTCGTCGTCATTGCTCTTCTCTGCAGGGCTAATAGTGCTGTCGCGGCGCTCGTCCAGGAGCCTCCGCTGCTTACGGGACTCTCGGGCGCGCGCGCTCTTGTTCGCGCGTTTGCGCTGCAGACCGCGAACGCCGCGCGCCAGAATCTCCGCTGTGTCCAGCACTGTCTCGACGCCGTCGTGGGCGTCGCACTCACTTCTCGGACCGACCGCGAACGATCTGCCGTCGGCATGGAACAGGCGGCAGCGCCACGACGGCGATGTCACCTGCTCCTGCTGCAGTTTATTGAGGTGATTTCGCGCCTCTGCATTATCTCTAGTCTCTGCCGTGGCATCAGCGCCTCGGACGAGCTCGTACTTGTGCACGAGCTGCTTGCAGGCGCCGAGCCGCTGGCGCGAGAAGTCGACACCCGTGACGCTGCCGCGCAGCTCCAGCACGTCGGCGAGCATCGCGAGCTTGGCGCCTGGCGCGCAGCACAAGTCGAGCACGTGCTCCCCCGGCTGCGCGCCGAGCAGCGTCACCGCGAAGCCCGAGGACGCGTCGATGCCGAACAGCTGGCCGTCGCGGTACGCGGCGACACGCGCGAGCGGCGCGGCCGCCGGCAGCGCGTAGAAGCCGCGCAACCAGCTGACAGGCATCGGCCGCGCGTCCGCGGCGCCTTCCAGCGCCAGGCAGCGCGTCACGCGCGCGACCACGTCCGCCTCATCGACGCCGCGCTTGACGCTGACGAGCGCGATGGCGTCAGATGAAGCATGGAGTCATTGGAGAAGCCGAGTGCGAGTGCGATCGCCGCACCGGAAAAAGCGCTGCGTGTCGCCGGCGCCGCCGCCCAGCAGGTCGCTCACGTGGATCTCGTGCGCTGCGAGGAACGCGAGGAAGCCCGCGGCCGCCCAGCTCTCCTGCGCGCACCACGCCGGCGCCGCGGTGGGCATCGTCCATTCCTGCATGCGTTAGAAGCAGCAATGTAACTGTACTAAGGATTTCTAAATGTTAAGAAAGCTCCTCACGAGGCTTGTCTGTCCGTTCTAGGAGAAAGATCCTGGCGAGACTTTCGTGCACCAATAGTTCGGTATCAAAGTTTCTGACCAAATCAAGTGCATTAATGCTGAAACAAGGACTTTCTATACACATTCGGTAAAAAACCCTGGCGAGCTTCTCCCACACAAAATGGCTCTGGATCAGAATTTTTTGACCGAATCAGGTCTATTAGTGGTGAAATGCGATAGCGCGCGAGACATGTGGTGGCCTTATATTTTTGTGCAATTCGGACCGTTAATTGAATGTTTGCTCTTTTGTTGAAAGAAGGACAGTAGGCATAAAGATATAGGGTCGTCTGTTTGATGCCAGCATTATCTTTAAATTTGTGCGCTTTCGCACCCCTTTTGTCAAAAATCCGCTCCGGTGGCGTAGTCGTCCCTAAAAGAATGCGAGCCACACGAAAATTATCCTTTCTTTCTCTTCAGCTCGGCGCAACCCGTCTCTTCCTCCAATTGCGCATTCCTGCATTCTGCGCGCAAGCCCCAAGCACCAAGCCGCAAGCCGCAAGCCGCAAGCATGAGCGCCGAATCGCAGCCGCCGGCGGAGAAGAAGCTCTGGGGCGGACGCTTCCGCGGGAAGGTGGACCCCGTGATGGACAAGTTCAACGAGTCGCTCTCGGTCGACCGCCGCATGTGGCGCGCGGACCTCGAAGGCTCGCGCGCGTACGCGCGCGCGCTCGAGCGCAGCGGCGTGCTGGCGGCGGCCGAGGCCGACGAGATCGTGCGCGGGCTGACGCTCGTAGAGGGCGAGTGGGAGCGCGGCGAGTTCGTCGTGAAGGACGGCGACGAGGACATCCACACGGCCAACGAGCGCCGCCTCACCGAGCTCATCGGCGCCGTCGGCGGCAAGCTGCACACGGGCCGCAGCCGCAACGACCAGGTGGCCACGGACGTGCGCATCTACCTGAAGGGCGTCATCGCGACGCTCCAGGACGCGCTCCGGGAGCTCGTTGGCGCGGCGACCGAGCTCGCCGAGCGCCACATCGAGCTGCTCATGCCGGGCTTCACGCACCTGCAGCCGGCGCAGCCGATCCGCTTCTCGCACTGGGTGCTGTCGCACGTCGCGGCGCTGCTGCGCGACGCCGAGCGCCTCACGGACCTCACCAAGCGCGTGGACGTGCTGCCGCTCGGCAGCGGCGCGCTCGCAGGTGATGATCGTTGATATTGGACCTTGTCGCGAGCGCCGACGTTCTTAAGAATGTGCTGTATATGCAGGCAACTCGTTCGGACTCGACCGCGAGGCCCTCGCGCAGGCGCTGGGCTTCTGCAGGCTCACGCCCAACAGCCTCGACGGCGTGTCGGACCGCGACTTCATCGCCGAGTTCCTCTTCTGGGCATCGCTGCTCATGGTGCACTTCTCGCAGCTCGCGGAGGACCTCATCATCTACAACACGCTGGTGCGTGCGTAGCGCGTTCTCTGCCGATCGAAGCCTGCCCTCGTCTCACTGGCTTGCGTCTGGAACTGCTTCAGAAATTCGTGACGATGGCGGACGCCTACAGCACGGGCAGCAGCCTGATGCCGCAGAAGAAGAACCCGGACGCGCTCGAGCTGCTGCGTGGTAAGACGGGCACGGTGCTCGGGCGCCTCAGCGGTTTCCTCGCGACGCTCAAGGCGCTCCCGCGCGCGTACAACAAGGACCTGCAGGAGGACAAGACGGCGCTCTTCGACGTCATCGACACGGTGCAGGACTGCGTGCAGATCGCCACGGGCGTGCTCGCGACGCTGACGCCGCACGGCGACAAGATGCGTGCGAGCCTCGTCACGGAGATGCTCGCGACGGACCTCGCCGAGTACCTCGTGCGCAAGGGCGTGCCGTTCCGCGAGACGCACCACGTGGCGGGCGCCGCCGTGCGCCTCGCCGAGGACAAGCGCAAGGCGCTCGACGAGCTCTCGTTCGAGGAGCTCGCGCCGCTGCATCCCAAGTTCGAGCGCGACGTGCTCGGCGTCTGGGACTTTGACGCGAGCGTCGAGCGCAAGAGCGTCGCGGGCGGTACGAGCAAGAGCGCCGTGCTCAAGCAGATCACGGACGTCAAGGCGTGGCTCGCCAGCGCGTAAGGTAGGTAGGTAGGCTGTGCCGAGTGCGCTGGGAACCACCCACCCACACAAATGAACGAACGAGCGAGCGAACGAACCAACTCCTTTGCATACGAAGCGGTAGAGCACGCAGGCGAAGGCCCGTTCATTCTAAGCGTCTTATCCTTTGCAGTCTGCGTGCGCGCTGCCGCCATCTCGCTTGCTTGGTTAGAAGCCCCTGCACGTGCAAGCAAGAAGAGTGCTGGTCAGTCTCTCTCTCGCGCGCCTCCCAGCCATTGGCGTCCAAGCCTAGCGCCACGCACGCCTTCTTGCGCTGCAGGATGAAGTCGATCATGGAGCCGATCTTGCGGTTGGCGTGGCGAATGGTCTGCTCCTCCATCTTGCGCTTGCGGCGCTGCCATTTCTTCTCGTGGAAGCGCTTGAGCGCCAGCGTGCGCATGATGCCGTCTTCGTTCATGATGCCGTGCAGGCGGCTGGCCACGCGCTCGGCGTCGTGGCCCTCGCGCACTTGGATGTACAGCGAGCGCGTGGCGCCCGCCGCCGGCTGCCTGGCGCGCGCGCCCGCAGCCACGGATCGCAGCAGAGCAAGCATCTCTTGGAGCTGGGCTTGCGGAGACTGGAAAATGAATGGGCGGTTGTTGTGCACATCGGAGAAAAAGGCAGTTTGGCCTATTCAGCTGCTGCGCACGCCTTGTTGAACCAGCGCCAGTTGCTGCGTGAGGCTCGAGATAGGAGCCTCATTTGGTGCGCCCGCACCCCAAAAAGGCAGATCGTCCTGCCGCGCGGGCCGTTCTGCCGCCCACATCACACACTTCGTTCGCTCGACCCAAGCTCAACCCCAGGCAAAGATGGCAAGCTCGGCAGCGCTCGTGGCGGCAGACGTGCCCGAGGCGTCGCTGCGCAACCTCGTGGCGCAGCAGACGCTGCGCTGGATCTTCGTGGGCGGCAAGGGCGGCGTGGGGAAGACCACGACCTCGTGCTGCCTCGGCATCCGCCTGGCGCTCGAGCGCGAGAAGGTGCTCATCGTGTCCACGGACCCGGCTCACAACCTCAGGTGCGCCGCGCGAGCTTGTGCTGCGAGACGATGAACTGCGCTCACGCGTGTGAGTACGGACGCGCTCGCCAGCGATGCCTTCGGCCAAAAGTTCACGCGCGAGCCGACGCTCGTGAACGGCTTCTCGAACCTCGCGGTCATGGAGATCGACCCGAACGTCGACGTGCGTCTGCCTGCCTGCCTGCCTGCTGCTGCTACTGCTTGGTGGCTGGCAACATGAGCTCCCCTAGCTGCGGGTGCTAACGTTCGGGGTTGGCTGCATGCACCTAGCTGGAGGAGATGAGCGCGGACGGCGTGCAGGACAACTCGGGCATGGCGTCGTTCATGAAGGACCTGACGAACTCCATCCCGGGCATCGACGAGGCCATGAGCTTCGCGGAGCTCATGAAGCAGGTGCAGTCGATGGACTACTCGGTCATCGTGTTCGACACGGCGCCGACGGGCCACACGCTGCGCCTGCTGAGCTTCCCGACAGCGCTCGACAAGGCGTTCGACAAGATCCTGTCGCTCAAGAACCAGTTCGCAGGCATGTTTTCGCAGGTCTCGGCGCTGCTTGGCGGCGCGCTGCCGTCCCAGGAGATGCTGCTCGGCAAGCTCGAGCAGACGCGCGAGGTCATCCAGAAGGTCAACGCGCAGTTCAAGGACCCGGAGCGCACGACGTTCGTCTGCGTGTGCATCCCGGAGTTCCTCTCGCTCTACGAGACCGAGCGCCTCGTGCAGGAGCTCACCAAGTACGACATCGACGTGCACAACGTCGTCGTGAACCAGGTGCTGTACCCGCCCGCGGACGCGACGTGCGCCAACTGCTCGGCGCGCCAGAAGATGCAGCAGAAGTACATCGACCAGATCTACGACCTCTACGAGGACTTCCACGTCGTTGAGATGCCGCTGCTCAACGAGGAGGTGCGCGGCGTCGCGGCGCTGCGCGCGTTCTCGCAGCACCTCCTCACGCCGTACGAGCCGACTCAGTAGACTACTGTAGAGCGACGGGAGCACTCTCCCATCACCAGCCAGCGCGTGACCATGAACAGTGGCGGGGGTTAGTACAACGTGCGCCCGCACTTGCACGCAAGCCTTTCTTCTCTCTCTCGCTCTCTCTCGCTAGTCGCTGTCACTGTACTGCGCCACGAGACTGGCGAGCGCGGGCTTGGCCGCCGCTTTCTTCTGCTTCTTCTTCGCGGGGCCGTCGCCACCGTCGCCCGCCTGCTTCTTCTTCTTCACGACGACCGCGAGCTTCACGGCCGGCGCCGCTGGCTGCGGGGCGCTGCTGAGCGCTGTGGCCATCGCGGTTTTCTCGCTGCTACCTCCGGGCGCATGCCTTGTCGTCGTCTCCGCCTCCTCCGCCTCCTCCTTCCTACTGCTACCATCCACTCCCCCTACTGTGCTCTGCGGGGTGCTCTTCCTGTGCTGGAACGCACGCTTCGCCTGCGCCAGATCCTCCTGCAGCTGCTGCTCGAGCTCCTCGTGCGTGGGCTCAGCGGCTGCGCTCGCCGCCGCGCCGCTCGCGTGCTGCCGCAGCAGCGCGTCTGTGTCGACGCGTGCGTGGCGCTGGTTGATGGCCTTGATCTCGTCGAGCGCGTCGAGGATGTCCATCTCGCGCTTCGAGTCGAGCGTGCGGTTCTCGAGCGCCTTCATGGCGTCACCGCGCTCCTCATCCGCGCGCTGCGCGAGCGCGGCGTCCTCCTCTTCCTCGCGCTCGCGCCAGGGCTCGAAGTTGCGCACGCAGCCGTGCTCGGCCGCGTAGTCGCCGCGCGCCGGGTCCGTGCGGAACGTGATTTCGGCGGCGCACGCGATGCACTTGATGTAGAAGCGGAAGATCCGGATGCCGTGGTACGTCTCGCCCGCCACCTCCTCCTTGCGCGAGTTGAACTTCTTGCCGCGATACATGTACTCGCCGCACGTGGCGCACTGCAGCGAGAACGGCAGCATCATGCGCACCTCGATCTGCTCGTTCTTCGGCCGCTTGCGTCGCGGCACGAGCGACGGGTCGAAGTCCGGCGGGAAGTACTTGTTCAGCACCTTGCGCTCGCCCATGCTTGCTCGCGGCGGCGGGTGGTCGTAGCTTACTTGTCTTCCTTGGGGGTGCGCGCGTTGCTCTGCGAAAGCTGATAGTGATGAAATGGAGGATCGACGAGCACAACATCGCGAGCGTGAAGAAATCTAGGCTGCTGTGCTCTCCCTGACTTTCTTCACGCACTACACGATCGGACAATCAAAGGAATCATGAAGTCGGTGCTGTGCTACTATCCTCCAGGAGCTCACGTCACTGTAGTGGGCGGCTGTGCAAGAGAGCACGCACCAGGTTCATACTGGATTGAACACGTGTGCGTGTGAGGAGACCTCACACACAGGGATGGCTCGTTGA
>JAASFW010000732.1:0-12474 GCA_023334005.1 Globisporangium orthogonon
TCCTCTTCTCTCGGTGCTGCTGCTCCTACATCTCCGTGCGTCGCTCCTGAGTATTGTTGTACCGATACACGCTCGCCACCGGCCGACTCTCGCCGTCACTGCCGCTCGCGCTGGTCCCGAGCATCGTCTGGGGGACAAATCTGTGCATATGTACTGAGTTATGGAAATTCCTCCTCCATGTTTGTATGCACCACGCCGCTCGCACCTCATGATTCATGAAGGGAATGAGCTCCCACACAAGCTCTGGAAACAATGCTGCAGTAGCTTTCAGCGGCGGTGACGTGTGTTCGCCTCCGTTGTGGCGGTCAGGCAGGAAAGGCTCGGTTAAACGGGAGAATGAAGAAGTGTCTGCCTGCACTTGACGAGCGCTGCGTCCTTGTGCAAATGGGTTCAGATTCGCAGAGCGGATGGGGACGCACATCCGGCGCGCAGTACCGGCTCCATGCGTCTCGCTTCTGGCTCCGAAGACGCCGCTCGAGTGACAATGAGCTCCGCGAACATGCGATTCGCTCCCGAATCTCGGATGCGATGTGACCGACGCTGTCGCACCCTCCTCCAAGTGACCAGCCAAACCACACATCCGAACACCACACTATCTCACTCTTCAATTACCACCACTCGACACGACCGACGATGGCGACCTCAACTCCTGCTGCTACCGCCGTCGCGAGCGCGCTCGTGGCGCCGCATATCGATCGCCTTGAGGCGCCCGAGCTCGCAGAGCTTCTGGTTGCCGACCGCGAGGCCGTCGTGGTCGTAGACGTGCGTGATCCGGGCACCGAGGGCGGCTTCATCCGTGGCGCGCTGAGCGTGCCTAAGACCCAGTTCGACTCGGACGAGTTCCTCGATACGTTCGTGCAGGAGCACGCGGGCGACCAGCTGCTCGTCTTCCACTGCCTCAACAGCAACACGAGAGGTCCGACCGCCGCCGGCCGCGTCTACGACCGCATCGCTGAAGCTCTCAAGAACGCCGACAAGAAGCCGGAAGTGAAGGTCCTCAAGGGCGGCTTCAAGGTCTTCTCCGAGGTGAGTGGCTGGTAGTGTTCGTCTGCGTGTATGTGGTGGGAATGGCACTGACAATCACTGGTGCTCCCTGGTGCTCCTAGACCTACGGAGACGACGAGAAGCTCGTGGACCCGTCCGCTCTGCCTCTGTGAGCAACGTGGCGGTTTCGATTTCTTCGTAGCAACGCTGTCCTCCGATAGGTTTGTGTATGTGCTCTCGACAATCAACGTGCGCACAACACATCGTTTCTCTCCATGTGCTTCGTGCCAGGATGCAACTGCTTAGCGTGCACATTGATGCAGTAGTCGCGCGCTTCGCAGTGCCTCTATCCTACTCTCACTTGCTCGAGTCATTCAGCGCTGCCGTCTTGTCCGCCTTGGCGGCTTCTTTCTCCACCTGCGTGAGCAGGCGGCCGTTCATCTCCTTCTCCTTACGCTCGCTGTAGCGGTCGACGAGGAAGTCGGCGTGCTCCCGCATGAGCAGCGTGAATTTGTAGAACTCCTCCATGACGTCCACGACGCGGTCGCGGAAGTCGCTCGGCTTCATGCGGCCGCCCTCGAACTCCTGCCACGCCTTCGGGACGCTGCTTTGGTTCGTACAGCACGGCATGCGCATCCAGCGCGCGAGCAGGCGCAGCGCGTTGACGGCGTTGAAGCTCTGCGATCCGCCGTTCACCTGCATGACGGCCACGGTCTTGCCCTGCGTCGGCCGCACCGAGCCCGTGTTAAGCGGGATCCAGTCGATCTGGTTCTTCATCACACCCGTGATCGTGCCGTGCATCTCGGGGGAGACCCACACGTGGCCCTCGCTCCACTCGACGAGCGCGCGCAGCTCGAGCACTTTGGGGTCTGTCTTCTCGAGCGTCGGGTCACGCACGGGCAGCCCGTGCGGATCGAAGACACGCACGTCAGCACCGAGGTGCTCGAGGATGCGGGCGCACTCGAAGGCGGCGAAGCGCGAGAAGCTCGTCTCGCGCAGCGAGCCGTAGAGCACGAGGATGCGCGGCTTGTGGGTCTTGACGGCGCCTGGGGGGAGGAAGATCGCGGCGGCGCTCAGATCGAGCGCCTTCACCCAGTCGGCGGCGTCTTCGGCCGCCGCATGCGGTCGCCACTGCGAGGACGAGGCGGCAGCGTCGGCAGTCATGAGGAGGTCGCGAGCGGCGGGAGCAAGGGAGGGTGTGGAAAGGGTCCCTCGAGGGAGGGAGGTCTCTATGCGATGCGTGTCAAATGAGTTTGAGAGGGATGTCAAAACATGGCTCCTGTCAGCAAGTGGCCACTATTCAGAGCAACGTTAAATGAATACATGTATCCGCTAGTGAAAAAATCCCGAATCTGCCTTACCATTCATCACTCGTTTTTTTCACTATATTGTTCATCAGCACGAGCTTCAATGTTCGTGTGTGCGCTGCTCCCAAGGCTCTCATCAGAGAACTCGCTCTCAAACATGCTATGCGAAGCACAGGCGGAGCAGTAGTCTTCCTGGGAGCCATAGTGTCCCGAACGCGCGTGTGTCCATCTTTCGTTAATAAGGTTGCGGAAGGGATACACTACCTGAGGAAGGCACTCTTCACCGTCAAGCACACAATCAAAGCTATGATGCATTCATATACATGCAAAAAGGGTGCACACGAGCTCCGGATGAATCGCCTCCAGAGCGGTGGCTCGCGCAGCTCCAATATGCTCGCGTTATGACGACACCACGATCTCCTGGAGCGTCGTCATGTTGATCGCGATGCCCTCGGCACCGCTCACAAGGCAGCTGAGCAGTAGCAGCTCCTCTAGCGTGACCTTCTCGAAGCGCTCCTCCTCCATAAGCCACTCCACGTACGCGACCTTCATGTGGCGCGCGATATCGTCCAGGAAAAAGTCCTCCACATTGAGCACGTCATGCTGGCGACGCATCGGTGACAGCGGCGCGAAGCCGCCAGCGGTGCCAGTCGACACGCCCGAGTACTTGCGCAGCATCACTTCGTCGTTCTTGGGCGTCAGCACGGCCGTGTAGTTCGTCGTCGGCGTGCCCGCGGGCAGCGGGGCGTGAGAAGGTGAACGCTGTGCGTTGCGCGTCGGCGCAACGCTGTCCTCATCGATAGACTGCAGTGGGCCGCCGAGAGATCCACGGTCGGTCGGCGCCTTGTTCGCGATGATCGGAGCCTTTGGCTTCTTCTTCTGGTACACCTCAACTTCGAGCTTCAGACCGTTCTCGAGCGCGTCCATGAACTCTTCAAACGACACCTTCCCGCTGCCGTCCTTGTCCACAATGCTCATGAACTCGGCGACGTACTTGTGGATCTCGTCCTCGTTCATGACGCCAGACTGCGCAAAGATTGTCTGCAGCATCAGCATCACCTCGTCCGAGTCGATCTCGCCGCTGCAGTCCCGGTCAGCGAGCCGGAACGCTTCCTTGATCTGCATGAAGATCGCCGTTTGTTCCGGCTCGGCGTACACGAAGCCGTCGCTGAAGAGAGTGTTGAGCGTCGCAAACGTGTCGGTGATCGCCGTCTGGAACTGGCTGCTCGCAGACGCCCACTTCTGGTAGCTCGTCTGGTCGCCGTCATCATACATGTTGTCGTCACCACCGTCGCGAATGTCCTCGGCGTTCTTGCGGTTCACCTTGTTCTGCTTCAAGCGGAAGTTGAACCACTTCACGAGCTTGAAGAGTAGGTTGTTGTTGCTCAACAAGCGCTTCGAGATCTTGAGCACAGACTCGTACTTCTGCGATGAGAACGGCGGACGCCACAGCGACGGCTCCGCGTTCGCCTCACCGAGCAACTTCTCCTGCTCCGCAATAAGCTTCGGGATCGTCTTCTCCAGGATCTCGCCCAGTTCCTCAAGAGTCTTGTCGTCAATCACGTCCGAGCTAGACAAGTGGTGTCCGAAGAGCACATCGAAGCTCTTCTGCAGCTGCTTGAGCGTGTCTTGGATGTTGCGGCGCAGCATACGCCCAGCGCTTTCGGGACATAGCGCCAGCTCGACCATGATGAACAGGATGATACCCACGGAAGTCTGCGCCAAAGCCGAGTACGACGAGATTGCGATGCTGCCGAAAGTGTCCGAGCCGCCCGGAAGGCACACATCCGACTGCTTGAGCAGAATCCCGGCGGCAATGAACGCCGACACGAGCCCCGCGTAGTTTCCGTAGCCGCCCGCAAAGCGGAAGTACATCGAGACCGCGACCCAAAGGAAGAGCACAAAGTTCGTCAGGAAAACGTTCAGCGCCTGCGGGTCGCACACCTGCGAGATGAAGAACTGGAACACGGACGGTACAACACTTCCAGCTACCACACCGCCCACACGGTTCACCGTGATGCTGAACGACCCGCCGATGTGATTCCCCATGACGTATGCGACCGCGCCGGGAGTCGTGTTGCTGTATGCGTACACGTACACGGCCAAGAATGTGCCCATGGTGATAGCAGTTGCAGCCTTGAACGTGGACACGATCTCCAGTCGGGTGTACGTGTGGCCGACAAAGAAGTTCTTGAGCGTCGTGACGATGAACGCTTGCGCACGGGTCTTGTCGTCGTACTCCTTGGCGTTGTGGCTCGCTTGGAACTCGATGAGCGTGCTGCAGAACGAGTGGAGCGAGAACAGGAACAGGTTCAGCGGGACGTTGCCCGCGACATCGGCCGCCGACGCACGCTTGTTGCGCAGCGTGCGGTTCTGGATCGACCGGTACCGGTGCAGCGTGTTCTCCATCTGTGTTTCGAGCGGGTGCAGCGACTTCAGCTCCAAATCTGTTGCAATGCATGCGAACACACACAATCGTCAGCGCATGCTCATTCTCGTACGGCACGACACACGGCGGCGGCAACTAAACGTACGCTCGATGTTGTTGTTAATGCCCGCGCAAATCTCATCGAGCAGATCCCCCGAGCGCAGCTGGATGATGTAGATCTCGCGCTGAAGCGTCCTCATGTACTCGATGTGCAGACGCTCGTACTGCTCGAGCTTCATCGCATGGCTGAGCGATCGAAGGTCGGCGAGCAGAGAGCCGAGCAGGCGCACTTGGTTCTTGACCATCGAGCGATTGAACTTGAGCAGGTAGTGGATCCCAAGCAGCTGCTCCCACCACACGTCCTCCACGAGCGCATTCATGCGCAAGTTGCGCGCGGTCTCGGCCTCGAACTTGCGCTGCAGCGTGACCTTGAGGAAGTCCATGTGCTCGACATTCTTGTTCTTGAAGCAGTACGAGTCGACAATGAGGTTGAGGATCTCCAGCACCTCGTCCGACGCCTTCTTCACCTCCTTACGGAGCTTCGAGATGCCGCTGTGGCATACGTACAGATGGAGCGTCAGAATATATCTTCAATGGGAGCACCATTCGTCGAACAACAAATGCTTTGAGATAACATACAAGATCGGGTACGGGACGAAAGTGATGAAGAGTGAGAGCAGCGAGCCAGCGACGCCGAGCAGGAAGTAGAGCTGGAGGTTCTTGAGGATGTTGGCCTCCTCGTAGAACGGGTCGCCCTTGAGCTTGAGCTTGGAGCTGTTGAGCGGGTCGGTCGGGTTAATGATCGTCAGCGCTGTGTCCAAGAAGCACAGCAGAACACACATGAGAACAGCTCTCAGACACAGCACTTGATCTCGCCGCCGTCATAGCCAACGCAGCACGCATCATCGCACCGAAGAAGAGGTTGTTGCCCAACGCGAACTTCTTGGTGTTGGTCTCGAACGGCAACAGCAGGATCGCAACCGTGAAGAGGATGATGAAGGGCAGGATGACGTAGAAGTTGTGCAGGTTGACCCAGTACGCGCTCGAGCTGAAGGTGCGCGAGATGCGCAGGAAGCCGTCCGTCGGGTCCACGGCAGTCGGATCCGACGTGCGCATGTTGAAGATCGAGAAGAGCACGATGTTGTATATGAGCGCCATCCCGACGCCGACGAAACCTTGGCAGACCTCGCGCACGGTGGCACCGATGTTGTCCTTGGTCGTGAAGATCACGGCGGTGGCGCAGTAGCTGAGACCGCCGAGGTAGTACCAGTCTGGGAAGAGGACCCACTTTTTTGAGTGGTTGCCCGCTGGGTTGTAGTCCGACTCACGCGTCTGGATCGCGGACGCGAGCAGCACACCGAAGGCCACGCGCACCGCCATCTCGGCATTGAACCGGAAACCCGCTGCTCGCGCGTGAACACACATACAGACGCACGTTAGCATCAATCAGGAGCCGAAAGAGGCTTTTAAGTGAAAAGCAGTAACGGGCCACGCACGAGCAAGTGTGTCCTGCTTGAGCAGCCCCTTCTTCTTGGTGTCCATGTCGATCTTGAGCTTTGCATCCTTCTCGAAGTCCGTGCCGACGGTCGAGCGGCGACGGCGCGCAGTGGGTTTGTGTTGCTCGAGGCTCGCGACGACGCCTTCGCGGTCATCGGCGGCGCTCGGTTCGTCGTTTAGAGGGATCGTGAGGTCACTGACACACATTGAGCGGATTTCATTAGTTGCTTGTATCATGTCATGTGTAGCATGCATGCCGAGAGGTGTCATGCGTGTCATTATGCATGCCGAGAGGTGTATACACACTTGTTGATGGAGCCAGCCGCTGGCGGGCTCTTGGCGCCACGCACGCTCATGGCGGCAGGCGAAGAAAACGGTCTGCGCGCGAGGGTGCGAAGGCGAAAGTGAGCGGAGCCATGCAGCACATCAGCGCACCCACGGCGATGTCGCCTCGCGAGGGATCAGAGGCGATGAGTTGCATCTTTCGGGCAAGCGCAAGCGCCGTCGTCGTGTCGTCAAGGAGAGTGTTCGACATGGTGTAGTATTTCTGTATGGACAAGTCAAACTGTGCTGCTTTACTGTAAAATATCGTCTAAAGTTCGAGATTGTTGGACATTTGATGTTGCTTTTAGCTGAGCGAAGTCGAATTATGGCTCACTACTGTGTAACTCCTTCCAAATGCGTTGTTGGGAATGTTCTGCGAAACTACTCGTATTTAGCCGATCTTCCCATTTTCAACATGATCTGCGCAGGTCGGCAACCCAATGGCAAGCGTCGAGCAAGCGCAAGTTGACCACCAAAGCCACATTCGCCTAATTATCAGATCTCATTTCCTCAGATATGATACTCGTTGGAAGTGCGCCGGATTAATTAACCAACAGATCCGCCAACTCTTTGGGCATCGCTTCGAACGCCAGCGCAGAACCGGCGACGTCAAGCAAAGCTTATGCCGACGTGGAGCATGAGGATGATCAGGTCTCCCTCGAGCACCGGCATCTCATTCATGGGCTTCACGGGTGTGGTTGCTGTGTTCTGTGTCACGTCTAGGCCGACGAACCCACAGTTGAAATATTGTAGCTGCTGCCTTTGGCGCGGCCTACCAGCATCAGGTCGCTCTTGCGATCACCGATCTTTCGCATGGGCGACACACAAAGCTTGGTTGAGAGCACCACCTGACGGCTCAGCTCCGCGACTCTTTGGCGTCTTGTTCACCCTCTTCTCAATGGCAGCATCGTAACAACATCAAGAAGCTGCGAGAACATCATCTGGGAGCAATGGTAATTTTCATTGCTCTTGCTTAGCAAATAGACACACATGCAAACTTCGTGATGCAGGGCGAGATCTCGTTGTGATGGATGGCCGACGCCGCACTTACAGCATCAGCGCCAACGCACAAGCCACGCCGAACGCGGTCGCGCAGACAGAAACCGCGAAATGCGGCGCCGCCGACCGTGTCTCCATCGACGTCGGTGTCGGCGTTGACGTCTTCGTCGGGGTGGGGCTCGTATCCGTGGTGTTCTCCTCGTTGATTTCCTTCGTGTCACCGTCCAAGCTAAAGTCGTCGGTGCTGCTCGCTGCCGTGATCGTGTCCATGGAAGAGGTCGAGTTCAAGAGACTCGTCGCGTTACTCCTGTTTACGATCGAGTTCGAGGAACTCGTCGAGTTACCCGCATCGGAGGTCGAGTTCGAGGAACTCGTCGAGTTGGCCAAGGTCGAGGTGGCCGTGCTTGAGGTCGAGTTCGAGGAACCCGTCGAGTTGCGCGTGGCCGTCGCCGTCGCTGTGCTGAAGCACACATCCGCGAGCGGCACGAAGAGCCCCGAGCGGACCATGCGGTCCGTGCCCGGGGCCATGCAGTCCGGCGAGTCATTCGCAAGCACAGCCTTGAGCATCGACACGCACGGCGCGGATCTGCAGAAGTCCTCCATCTCCGTCATTTGCGCAGACCCGAAGAGATCGCTGAAGTTCACCCCTAGCTCGCTGCTGCACGTCGTCGTGTAGGGCGTCATCATGATCTCGATGAGCCTGTCTGTCGTGCACACTTGTGCGACCGCGAGCGAGACCGACAGCGGCGCCGCAGCAGCTATGACCGAGATCTTCATCCTTGTCGGCAGCTCTTGTCTAGCGCAGCGGTGGAGGGACTGGTTGCTGGAGGCGAGCAAGATTTAAAGTGAGATGTTGTGATGGCCGGGATCCATCGCGCTGCGGGGCTGCCGCCAGACTTGATCTGCATCGCGAAAGCGCGAACGAAGCGGCGTGGAAGCATTGAAGAGGCATGAAGGAAGGAAGTAGCGAACTGAACCGCGCGCGCGTCCGTCCATTCATGCATGCTCCCTGTCGTGCGTGCGTGCGTGCAGCTTCTCTGCCTTCCCTCTCTCCCTACACCCATCTTAGCTTACTCCCGTGCTACCTGTCCGCAGCCGCTTGCCGAGACTCGGGCGCTGGCGGCTACTACTGCCCTCGAACGCGCTCTCGTCTGAGCTGCTGCTGTCGTCCGACGCGGACGAGAACTGCATCACGATGCGCTCCTGCAGCCCGCGCTGCGGACTGGGCAACGCGCAGCTCGTCGTCGCACCCAAGTGCTCCTCCTTGATCGTCACGCCTCCGCCGCTTGCTTTCGTGCAGGGCGGAGGCGACTGCGGCGCGTCACCACCAGCACCTGCTGTTGCTGCTGTTGTTATTGCTGCTGCTGTGTCGTCGTCCTCCTCCTCCCCCGCGACCACCTCACGCAGCGCGTCCAGCATCGGGTGCCACGGTGGCTGCGTCGCGAGCTTCGTCCACGTCGTGTCGAACGCGAGGGCGCCGCGGAAGTGTGCATGCGCGATCGCGCGCTTCACGCGGTCGCTCGCGTCCACGATGATCTCCTGCCGCGCGCCCTTGCGCGTGAAGACGTCCCACCACGGGATCTCGCGCGCCCGCGTGACTGGTGACGTCCATGGCGAGTGCACGTGGGCGAGGTGCTCGTCCAGCTGCGCGGCGCTCAGCTGCTCGAGACTAATGTACTTGCGCACGAAGAAGAACGCGCCGCGCGCCGCGGGCGTCTGCAGCGCGCGTGCGACCGCTTCGACGCCGAGCGTCTCAATGTAGTCAGTGAGCAGCGCGCGCTGCCGCCGCAGCAGCCGCATCTTGGACTGGTGCAGACGCGCGCGCTCGGCCTGCGTCGGGTGCGAATACACGATGTCGAGGAACGCGGCGACGTTCTTGCGCCAGAACATCTCGTGCGCGCTCGCGAGCTTCGGGTGCGTCGCTGCGTCGAACAGGAGCAAGTGCTTGGGGAACGGGAGCCGCAGGTTCGGCCAGACCTCGTCGCCCGCGAGCTGCGCGCGCACGCGCCGCCGCACCCGCGCGAGCGACTCGTCCTTGCGCTGGCTCTTCGCGGCGGCGGGCGACACGTCATTCGCGTCGTTATCGCCCGCCTCAGTTGGCAGCAGCGGGAGGAGCTGCAGCGCCGTTTGCTCGTCGCCCTCGTCGCTGCTGCTGCTGCCAAACGCTTTCCGCAACTCCGTCCTCCGCTCAGGGCTCTGCGCGGCGCCTACGCCCGCAGCCTCCGCGGACAAGGATACGGCCGCTGTACTCGCTCCGTCGCCTTCTCTTCCTGCTGCGCCAGTCGGCGGGTGGCCGCCGGCCTCTTCCCCATCCCCTGCTGCGCTGAGGTGCCGTCTCCGGCGCTGTCGCTCGGCATCCGCCGCTTTCTCCCTCGCGGCGGCCACCTCCGCCGCCTCCTTCGTGCGGTACGCCCGCTTGGGCGCCAGCTTCTTCTGATGCCACGCCATCGCGGCGCTCGCCGCCGCTGTTTCCGCTGCTGTCGCCACCGCCTTCTGCTTCTTACGGGCGCTCGGAGCTGTGTCGCCGGTCGCCACATCGTCGTCGTCACTGTCTGCGCTCTCGGCGGCGGGCGTCAGCACCAGCGCGCCGGCGCGGAATGCGTCCCGTGGCGGCGTGCGCGTCTCGCCCCACACGTTGCGCGCGACGGCGCCAAGCGCGACGAGTGCGCGATCGGTGGCCTCGCCCGGCGCGAGCGCCGAGCGCAGCTGCGCCTCAAAGCGCGCCCAGAAGGCCGCGTACAGCCGCACGCGCACACTCCAGGAAGGCTCCGTATCGGCTGCTGGCGCCCGGCGCCGCCGCCGCTGCCGCGCTGCCAGCGCGCGCTGCACGTGGAAGAACTCGAGCTGCGCGCCCTCCATGTGCTCCATGGCCGCCGTGAGCGTCGCCTGCAGGCGGCGCATCGCCGCGCGGCTGCCCTCGCGCTCGCAGTCGCTCTGGCTCTCGAGCGCGCCATCGGCAGCGCTGTCGGCGTCGTCGTCGTCGTCGCGCGTGGCGCGCGGTGGGGTCTTCATCCTAAAGGCGTGTTAGTTTGGGGCTTTGGTATCTGGGGGGAGGACGAAATAGAGGAAAATGCCGAACGATCCAAGCGGTGTGAGCCTTTTTTTCTTCACTATTGGAAACTGCACAGTGGAACCGATGAAGAGGAGGAGCTTGGTGCGGCAACTGGTGTCGCCGAAGAGCAGGCGTCTGGAGCGATACGAGAGCGGAGGTGAGGTGGAGACGGCCGATCTTTCCACAGCGTTTTGGCACTCGCATGGAGCTCTTGGGTTACGAGCGTGCGGGAGCAGAAATAGGGGGCGACACTCTTCCCAACTGACCTGGATATCGAGGTGCTCCTCTCTTGACAAACGCATTTGCGTCGAGGTCTCTTCGGATCTCGTGGCTCGGGAGGACTACCACGACTCAACCTCCAGCTTGTTGTGATTTGTCAGCGTGAACCTCCCTTGTTCGTCGAGTCGCTCTCGCGAGTTCGTCCAGTATCCTCGAGGGCTCTGAAAGGAAAACGGCGGCCACGATCCGTGCGTCGACTGGGTCACTTGCAGCACTACGGATATCTCGACCGAGGTCGCAGCTCCAGGACGAGCGAGACGACGAACGGCGACCGAGACCAAACCCGCGATGACCTGGAAGACCAAGACCGATCAACATGTTACTTCAACTTGAACCGATTACGCAGTTCGCAGCATTTTAGCGAATCCTCGTGGCGTATTCGTGTGAAAATCGCTTATTCGCTGAAAAAGCGCGGGGATGGTGCGATTCCTTTCCAAGCAGGCAAATTCGAATTCGCAGTGCAATTGGAATCGCTTCTTTTGAGATGGCCACCATGACTTCCGTTATGTCGACTTGCTGGGGTCAAGTTGGCGGACCATCGAAACACTTCGGTTAAACCGGAGCACGAAGAAGACCGCACCTCCGATCGACCTCCAGCTGAAAGTCTCTTGCGCTCACTTGCGCTTCTGCCGCCTCGACGCCACATCTCGCTTCGCACCAAACAAGTCGGCCGACCGACCGACCAACCATGGGCTTCATCTCCGATCGCTTCGACCTCGAGAAGCAGGTCACGTTCTACATGTCGTACCACGACAACCACACAAACCAGCTCATCCACTTCGCGTGCATCTGGCCGATCTTCATCACGGGCGTCATGATCCTCGCGCAAACTGAACCCTTCGCGGCGCAACCGGCGTTCCTCGCCGGCCTCCCGTACAGCGAGTACATGGTGCTCAACTACTCGGCGGTCATGGCGGGGCTCTACATGGCGTGGTACATCGCGCTCGACGCCATGTACGTGACACTTGCCTGTTTGAACACTGCGCGGCACTGTGCACACTGCGCACTAACTAACCAACTGACGCTAAACTGTGCGGCTACCTGTGACGCAACAACAGTGCCGGATCGCTCGGTGCAGCAATCATCTTTCTCGTCTACCTCTTCGCCAACTACTTCGACAAGGTGGCGCCGGAGCTCTACGGCGTACCGGCGTGGCAGATCGCGCTCCCGATCCACATTATCGCTTGGATCCTTCAGGTGCGCTCACCGCTCACAGATCTCCATGATACTTAAGGCTGACGCTGCAAGTGCATGTCATGATGACTGCAGTTCATCGGCCACGGCGTGTTCGAACGCCGCAAGCCCGCGCTGCTCGACAGCCTCGACCAGGCGCTCATCACGGCCCCCATGTTCGTGCTGCTCGAAGCGCTCTTCCCGCTCGGCTACCGTCCGCAGCTCTACAAGCGCGTGCGCAAGCAGGTGAAGATCAACGTCAAGGCGTTCCACGGCTCCAAGGCCAACTGAGCGAGTCGAAGGTGACAAGAGAGAGCAGCAGCAGCCTGGGAGCAGCGCCAGTGCTTGCAGACTGCCTGTCGAGTGAGTGGATGTGTCGTATTGACGAGTAATGGACAAGTGGCGCGGCGGACAGTCTTCGTCGCTCACCA
>JAASFW010000733.1:0-12471 GCA_023334005.1 Globisporangium orthogonon
ACCTCCAGTCCCCACTCCTGGCCGCGAACTCGGGCGACCGCAGCGCGCTCTCGATGCTCACGGACACCGAGATGCTGCGCTTCGGCGAGTTCCTCGACGGCTGTCCTGCCACCGCGTTCCTGTACCGCGACGCCTCGGACCAACCGTGTCTTTCTCGTCTGCCTCGATCGCAGCGACTTGTACTTCCGGGACATGAACACCCGCAGGTCTGCAGTCGAAACTCGAACGTAGCTGTAAGGATTCGAACACGAGATCGAAGCTTCGTGCTTGGCGTGTCCATGTTGGTGGGAGTGGCACTTCAGTATCAAAATCCTCCAGATCCCGAGAAAATATTGTCACCATGGCGGAACGCGCCGAGCACGAGCAGAAGCCGGGCGGCGACCACCACCACCACCACCACGAGAAGCTGCACGTGACGTGGGACGAGGCGACGATCGCGGAGCACGACCTGCTGCGCGGCACGCGGCAGAAGATCGAAGAGCCCAACACGCCGTACCACTACTACGAGGCGGCGGCCGACGGCGCCGAGCCGGTGTCGCCCGCGCGTAGCCTCTCGGGCCACGAGGGCGGCGCGCCGACGCTCGAGGTGCGGCAGTGTGTGACGGGAATATGCTTCTTGGTGGGTCGAACTGGACGCTCATGCTGACGTGGCGATTGATGTGGTCCGACGGCAGTGGGATGAGCTCGAGTCCAAGCTGCGCGGCGTGGAGCAGCACGGCGCGGCGCAGCGCGCGAGCGAGTGGGACGGCAGCGACGACGACGACGGTGGCAGTGGCGCGCACTTCGCCCCGCGCGACACCGAGGGCAAGAAGCTCGAGAAGGACCCCGCGTTCGCCGTCAAGCGCAAGAAGCACTACAACGAGTTCGAGCGCGTGAAGGCGTGGCGGCAGGCGCACGCGGCGGACGAAGAGGAAGATGAGGACGCAGCCGGCGACGACGACGACGAACACGAAGAGAAGAAGAGCAAGACGGACGCGTAGCTCGATACTAAGAGAAGTAGCAAACATGTCGAGAAGCGGTGGATGAAGAAGAGTCGTTCATTATGAGCAGTTATGTGATGATAGTGGAGGTCAGAAGTGGCTGCCGAACTTGGTGCGGCCCGACATGGAGCACCCGGGCGCTGTGCGGTACGTCGACTCGACCTGCTTGCCGACGGAGCTCTTGGCCGGGTAGTAGCCGAGGCCCGTCCCGGAGCCTGTCGTACCGCGCGAGGCTTTCGTGCGCAGCTCCGTGCCGAACGAGTACGACGCGGCGCTCGAGAGCGTCGAGATGGGCTGCCTCCCAACCGCGGCGACCACGACCGAGTACTGACCCGGTCCCACGTCGGCGTTCCCTGCCGTGAGCGGCTTGCGCTCGACCTTGGTGAACGCCGGCATCGGGTTGCTCTTCTGCGTCGACAGGAACGTGCGGCCGAGCGTCGAAGACGCCTCGTACGAGCCTGGTCCGGGCGACTTCTTTGTTGGGGAAGGGCCGCCCCACTTCTTGCCGAGCGAGTAGCTCGGTGCCGCTCGCTCGCGCGGGTTCACGATCTCGGACGTGTAGTCACCTGGCCCGGGCAAGCTCGCCGATAACTTGGCGTCGTTCGTCGAGCCGAACTTCTCGCGGCCGCTGATCGAGCACGCCGGCGCCTGCGCCATTGTCGAGAGTACGGGCTTGCCGATGGAGGACGGAATCTGGTACGCACCAGGGCCGGGCGACTTGCTCCCGCTCGTCGTGTGCGGCCGCGTGCTGCTGCCGAACACGGTCACCGGCGCCGTGACCTTGCGCGAGTCGACCTGCTCGCCGCACGACGACTTGATGTCCGCGAAGCCGGCGTACGTGCCGCCGTTGAGGTGGCTCGGACTTCCTGGCGCTCTGGCCTTGGACGGTGACGAGCCTCCGCGCGCGGGCGATCCGGGGCTCATGGCGGCGGAGGGCGAGGCTGCGAGCAAGACGGACTGCTCGACGGGAGCTGGTAGCGCGAGTTGAGCTTTGTACGCGGCGAAGACCTTGCTCGCGGCTCGGCTAGCGGGTAGTTCTGGTATGGGCACCAGACCAAGAGGCACCGAGGGTATGCGCGCGCGCGCGCGTGCTGATCATCCACCCCAGGTTTAGTGTCGGATCTTATTAGAGCTATTTATCGACGGACAAGTTGAAGGTATTGATAGAGATGGCTACAATCGAACTGTGTCTGCTCAGTTACATCACTACCACTTCCTGCGTCCACTTCGAGGAGCCTCCTCTGTGTACGCTACGCACGTTTCGGTCCCCTCGTCGCCGAACGCACCGCTCTTCTCTCTCGGTACGTACACAGTCGAGGAAGCCCAATCACCGAATGGGCAAAACCCAATCTTCCGAGCAGCTCACCTCGGAAATGGCTACATTCGCACCGTATTATCTTGCTTATATCACTAGCAAATCCGCTTCATCATTCGGCTTGGTGCTCTCTCTTATAGTGAAAAAAACAAACCGCAAAATTGCTCGATACCCCAACGAGCCCCACTTGCCTGCCCAGCGCCATGCTCATGCTCTTCTCCGTGGACGCGCGGCACCACGGGTCCGGGCCCGTCAAGTACGCGTGGGACCCGCACGGCAAGTACGTGGCGTCCACCGGCAGTTCGCGCGTCGCGCACATCTTCGGGCGCCGCGGGAAGCTCGTGGACCAGATCGTGCCGCCGTCGCCAAGGTTGGTACCATCCGCTCGATACCTTACAGCTGTCGTGATACCTCATTCACATCGATGACGCGCGTCGCGGCGCCAGCCCGTGCACACTGCTCGAGTGGAGCGAGGACGGCGAGCTGCTGGCAATTGTGCAGGCGAACTCGGCGGCGCTCGTGCTCTGGGAGCCCAAGCGGCTGCGTGAGCACCGCATCGTGGACCTCCCGTGCCGCGACGTGAGCTTCCTCAAGTGGTCCAAGGCGCCGCAGTCCAAGCTGGTGCGTTCCATTGCATTGCGTTTGCGATGCGTTACATTGTGTTGCGTAGCGAATTGCTGCTGGTATCCCAGCTGCTAACTATGAGTGGGGGAAGCGGACAGCTCGCGATCGGCACAAACCGCGGGCAAGTGTACATCTACGATCACGCGACGGGGGAGAAGGCGCAGGTCGGGAGCAAGCACAAGCGCCGCATCCTGTGTGGCGACTGGAACCTCGAGAACAAGTTCGCATTCGGGTCGGAGGACCGGCAGATCACGATCTGCCTCCCAGACGGCCGCACGTTCGACCAGGTGAAGATCAAGGCGTCGCCGCAGAGCATCACGGTGCGTTTGTCATTCGCAGTTTGCATCTCCGACTCAGACTCAGATTGATGACAAACGAAGAAAAACCTGTCGCCATCAGTTCGGCGGCAAGAGTGAGGACAAGGACGCGATCCTGTCGGTCAACATGGGCGGCAAGACGATCCTGCTGTACGACCTGAACGAGCGCGAGAACGCACTCGAGCTCGCGTTCCAGTCGCGCTACGGAAGCATCGTGGCATACCAGTGGTTCGGCAACGGCTACATCATCGCGGGCTTCTCGAGTGGCTACGTCGTGATCATCTCGACACACCTTAACGAGATCGGGCAGGAGCAGTACTGCGCCAAGTTCCACGAGCACTCGCTGCGTGAGATCGTGTACAATGAGGCAAACGGCACGGTCGCCACGTGCGGCGACAACTGCATCAAGGTCGTGCGCATGAGCGACTGGAAGGAGATCGCGGTCGAGTACCTCGAGAGCGACCCGCCGTCGGCTGCGAGCGCGTCGTCGTCCGGCGGCGGCTCGCTCGCGGGCGACGCCTCAGGCTACAACGGCAGCGGTTCGGCGGCGACGCCGTCGCTCGCCCTGAGCTTCGAGGACCTGCAGTGGACGTCCGACGGGCGGATACTGAGCGTGAGCTGCGACACCGGCTGCCTCCACACGTTCATGATCCTGAGCTCGTCACTGCGCACGTCCCTGTTTGACTCCGAGTCGGCGCTCCTGGCGGCCTTCAAGCCCATCGCGCCGTGGCCGATGCTCTTCACGCTGCTTTTTCTTGTTGCAGGCGCGCTCGCGCTTGGCAGTGTGTACTTCCACGTCTCAAGCTGGGACCTAGTGCGCGCCATGACGGGCTTCGCCGAGAGTATGTAGCAGGTAAGAAGTATAGTAGTGGTGGAAGCCACGCACGTGTTCGCTTTACACTAACGCCATCGTCGTAAACAAAAAAATCGTCATACTGCGAACGCCGGCGAGGATGGTGGGGAAGATACAATACGCACGAGCCAGCAGGAGCCGCCGCCGCGCTGCTGCTGCTGCTGCTGCTCTTTTGCTCCTCTCTTTCTCTTTCTCTCGCTCTCTCTCTTTCTTTCTCTTGGTCTCTTGATGCACACTTGACTGCTTATGCGACGTCCTGGATGCCCGTGAGCTTGAGCAGGTAGCCGATGACCCAGCCGAAGAAGGCGGCGAGAGAACCGTTAACCATCATGGACGTGCCCGACTTCCACCACTTCTGGCCCACGAAGTTGGCCTTGACGGCGCCGAGCAGGAAGAGCGTGATGACTGTGAGCACGCACGACGCGTAGAGCGCCGCGTCTGCGGACATGCCGACGCCCGGGATGAGGTTGATCAGGTATGGGACGAGCGGGATGACTCCGAACAGCATGAAGGATACGAACGTGATGACGCCGCCCATGAGCGGGCTGTCGTCGTCGTCCACAGGCATCAAGTTGAGCTCCTCGACCATCATGATGTCAATGAACGCCTCCTTGTACTTGGCGAGCGTGTGCACCACGAGTTTGGCGTCGTCCGTGGAAATGCCCTTCTTCTCGTACAGCTCGATCATTTCGTCCATCTCGCCCTCCGGGTAGTTCTCGAACTCCCACACCTCGCGCGCGCGCTCGTGGTTCACGAGGTCCGCCTCTGCCTGCGAGCTCAGCATGTCGCCGAGCCCCATCGAGAGCCCGTCAGCCACCAGGTGCGCAATACCGATGATCAGGATCACCGAGTGCGGCAGCCCCGAGCCGGCCACGGACGTCACGGTCGCGAACGTCGTGATGATGCCGTCGAGCCCGCCGTAGACCGCGCTCTTGATGTATCCGCCGCCCGCGAGATGGTTCTCCTGCGCGTGGCCGTGCTGCGCCATCTCGAGCTTGAGCTGGTGCAGCTCACGGCTCGCGACGGCATCCCGGCTCGCGTGCGCCGATTTGACCTGGTCGAGGATCGAGCCGCCGCCGTTGCTGCCGTTGCTGCCGTTGCTGCCGTTGTTCGTGGCGCCGTAGTTGCGGAAGGCCGCAGTGTTCACAGGGCTCGTGGCCGTCGTCTTCCCGTTGCGGTGGCCATTAGCGGGCGGCTCGCTGGCGGCCCCGTTGCTCTTCTTCTTGCCCATCGTGTGCGAGCGAGTGAGTAGCGTGCGCAGTCGGAGCTGGGGCGACGACTTGTGCGGTTGGACGCGAATCGAGGAATGAGCAAGCATGAAAGATCTCACTATGCTGGACGAGCTCGGAGAGCAGATTCGAATTTGTACACCTTCCCTATTGCGTGCAAAGGCTATAAAGAGGTGATAACACAGCTTTATCGATAGAGAGGGAAATGAATGCGCAATATGAATTGGACTCTGAGTTTCTCGACCACAGCGCAACTCACTCAGGAGTGCAGGCGCTTCCGCCGCCACTCTCTTCTTGCCAGTTGCGCGTCACGCCTGCTTGAACCGAGTAAGCGAGCGAGCGAGCGAGCGAGAGAGAGAGAGAGAGAGAGAAAGAGAGAAAGAGAGAGAGAGACAGCGAGGATGGGGGAGACGTGCCTTGAGTCGACCGACATGGCCGGACGCACCGTGGCCAGTAGATCTCCGACGCTCAGCTGTCGCAGTAAATCAGGGAGCGCTCCACGCACAATACTGCGTTCCGGGGGTCCACCACGCGCAGTTGTTACAGGGAAGTCGAGTGTCTCCATGCTCGTCTTGATGGCCATCACCACCATCACTATCGGCAGCGAGCAGTGTCGAAACCCTTGCTGCTGGGTCGGTTGACGCTCGCTCGAGACGGCACGCTTCCACTTCCGACGCTGAGTAGAGCCAGGCTCAACGCGGCAACGAACCGCCACGAGTGGCGCGAGGCACGTGCTCACTCAGTGCTCGCGCCGCTTGGCATGGTCCACCCTCGTCCCCCTTTTCGATCGACACCGCCACGCTGGCATAATAAGGCTACTGTGCTGCCTGTTTCGCTGCGATGTCATGCTTGATACGCATCGACGGTTTCATTCTGGAGGACTGGAGCGAATGGCCGAGAAGCCGCCGAAGTTGCTCCTGTTGCACCTCTACTACCCTCTGACGCTCACACTCGCATCAGATCGCTCTCAAGGAACTCTACTTGCTCCGACGAGAAGGGAGCAGCGCCAAAGTGTTGATGTGGGCGAGCGAGCTGCTCCCTGTCTCCATATGAATCTCTAGATATGAAGAGATCCGGCACACTTCAGCTTTGCTGGCCACTCGCTGTCTCCTCCATCCGTGATCACTGTCGTACAGACACAAACACATGATCACAGTGTGTTCCAGTATTAAGGGTGTTCCTGACGCCTGTGGATACCGGTGCAGGTGTGACGAGCAGCACGCTCGCTCATACTGTTCAGACGCCAGACCTCCGAGCTTGCTCCAGACTCGAGCCACCAGGATGTCCTTTCCGTTCGTCTGCACACCCACCCACCTCGCCTCTCTGTCACAGTGCCATGGAGGAGGAAGACGGTTGCCCGCAAGGACAAGACGCAAACTTGCTCGCCGTGCACGAACTGTGAGGATCTCACCATCGACAACACAGCCTGTCGTAGACTCTGGACTCCAGCGCCAGCATGTATACCAAGCGAGGCAGCAATCACCTGGCGGCCCACTCGCTCGCTTCACGCTTGTGCAGATCCACGGCAAAACAAGACACAGCCAGCACCGAGCGATATCCTTCGAACAAGAAGACAAGCAAGCAGTCGAATACGCAACGGATTGAAAGAAGGAGGCGACAAAGCAGCTTCCACATCTGAATCGCTCAGTGAACGTCGGCCAGGATCGAGCCAGGGACAATGATGAAGAAGACGCTCCACTGCTTGAGACGGCGGGTTCTGCCGTTGTGTAGTGCGTCGTGAACCGAAAGCAGTAGTAGGTACTGCGGCAAATGCTGCAGCAGTGGACCTCGTGGTTATGCACATGACTGAACTGATCGTCGCTCACGAGCACGGCGGCCGCCCCTGTAGTGCAGACCACCTGATGCTGAGCGACACGGTCGCCGGTTGCCTCAGCATGAGTGCTTCTAGCTGCGTGTGATCGGCGAATTAGCCGCCGTTGCAGAAGTATGCGCAGAGGTTCGGCTTCTTGCACAAGAGACCCGGATCTTCGTACACCCTGCAGCCTGGCATGCTCCCTCCATCTGATACGTACATGTACGATGCGTTCGTGCAAATCGAGTCGCTGTTCAGACGTGTGAGTCGGTCGTGCGAGAAGTTCGCATTCGACGCCCCGACTCGCGTGCGGCTGTCGAGCGCCGCTGTTCACAGCTGTAAACGCTGCCAGCCGATGGTGTCACCCTGACGGCAATGCCGGTGGAGTTGTCTATCGGAACTGACTGGGGTTGACAATGAGGCGCTTCTCTCATCGTCTCCACGTGCTCCTGCGCGTCATTCTTCTCAATGTACGTTGCGAACTCGTCGCTCGTCACGTAGCTGCACAAAGCCACTCTTAGACACGAGCTTTCCGATCGTGCTTGACTTCCAGTGCAGGAACTCGCTCTTGATGTCAGCGGAAGTCGATTGCACCAGCACCGAAGGCAGAGCGGCAACAAAGAACGCTGTCATTGCGATCGGCTTCGCTGACTTCGTCAAGCTCGATCTCGAGCTTGAGATAGAAGGATCGAAGCGTGGTCAGGTTTGTTCGGACTATTTGGCAGAGGCGAATCGGAGAATGAGAGCTGCTTGGTCGAGAGCGTGAGCAGCAACACCTCACTCCTCATGAAGCTTTCCTACACGCTTTTCACTGGGCACGTTCGTGTTGATCCGCCGGTGCTGAAGGTGGCGAGACGACTCGCTAGCACACCAGTACATTCGACGCCAGCTTCGTAAATGCTATTGACAGCATGTCAGAGTCTCATTATACTCACATTCTCCGTCTCTCTGCCAGCTAGTGCTGGGAATGGAGTCCCGTGCCTTCATCTACAGCATCCTTTCGATATCTCCAGCCTAACAGCTTCGAGTGTAGTTGCGTACGGTCCACAATGCGAGAGACGTCAAAGAACATCGACTCGCAACGTTCACTATGCTCGCCTTCGCAGCCATGCCAGTTGCACATACCTTGCCGAGACGAAGGCTTCTCTAACAAGCGCGTCAAGTTAGCGATGACAACTAATGTCGGGTCTGCCAAACAAGAATCACAGATGGTTCCACCAGCTCTACCAAAACAAGAATCGCCCGATCGATGCGCGAAGCTCGTCTCCGTTGGATCGTGTCGATTTGAACTCGTTTTGGACGACGTCTTTGTGCCGAGTGCCAAGTACTCGATAGTGATCTTCTCCGAAGTGTTCTCGAAACTCGTCGTCAGCTTGAAGTTGAAGCGATGTCACGGCTCGTGGTTTTCCTTCGCTGTGCGACGCCGCCGCGCTGGCCTCGCCTGCAGGAGCTCGCAGATCGACTGGCTGCGCGAGGTCGGCTTCGCATCCGGGTGCATGGTGGCAGCATAGCCAAGCGATAGATGGCACCTTGCGGAATCGATTTCTATTGCAACGGTGCTCGTGGCTCTCGTGGCTGGCAGGCGGCTGCGTCCAAGACTTTCAGCTGCAGCAATAGTGGCAGAGATGACACCGGCGGACATCAAGCACTCGGATGACATCCTGCGCCGATGTGAGATGACAGTGCGCCGTTAGTCAATGTCACGAGGTCCTCCCTCTATCGCACTTCGTCTCCGTCTTTGACAGTCGACTCGGAAGACCCTTTTCACACGACGCGTTCATGAACGAGCCAGAGGCGCAAGCGTCTCCGCTGTGATCCAAGGCGGAGGCGTTGGGTGGATGAGTTGTGGTCGGACTGGCGCCTCCCTCGCGTGCTTGCAATGTTGCTTGCTTCCAGGGGGTGTCGCGTGTTGCAGGCGACGCTTTCAGTCTTTTGCAGCCATCGTTTGTGCGGAGTCGAGAGCCACCACTTGTTGAGTGCTGCATAGCCAAGAGCCCGAGAGCTTGCTGGGGCTCGGGGAGCTCCGAGGGCTCTGGAGTCAGGGATCCGGGACCTCCAAGAGCTCCAAGCAAGATACGACCAGCAATATCGAGCTCGCGAACGAAGCGCTCGGAGTCGCGATCGCCGCGATCGCTCATTGCAGGTCTCGAGCTCGCGCGTACATCCGAATGCTTCACCGCGTGGAGCAGCTCCGAGCGATCGCTTGGCTCGGTCAGTGGCGTCCAGTTGCGTTGGCGTCGCCGGTCGCCGCCATTTCTATCCGCACGTTGCGATGCGCGATAAAAATGTTTAACACCCGTCCCGTGCATTCCGCATATCATTTCTACCATACAAACGTCAGGTCATATGTCCCGTGTTACCTCTCAGCGCACGGGACCGAGCGTTTATAAACGCGTAAAATGGCCGTTCCGGACACAAAGAGATGCTACATGTGCGCGGATCCGAATGACGGTCGCGCAGGTGCCGCTGCGCGCGTGCGTGACGGGAAGCTCTCACTCGGCAATTCGCCTCGTGCGCATCAGCAGCAACAGCAACCTTCCTATAGAACGATCCATTCCTAACCAATGGCGACGTCGCTGCTCGCGAACCCGCTGGCGGTGGCCGAGACCTCCAAGCAGATCACCAAGGCGCTCAAGTGCGTGGCGTTCACCAACATGCAGGTCGGCGACATGATGCTGCGCAAGCACGAGCGCCTCGAGCAGCGCATCCGCAGCGTGAGCGAGGAGATCGAGCTGCTGCGCGCCGACGTCATGGAGAACGTGATGAACCAGCGCGAGCGCCGCCAGCAGGTGGCCGACATCGAGGAGGACGTTGAGCGCGCCGAAGTGCTCGGCAATGCGCTCATGGTCGCCGAGTTGCTCGCGGAGCTGCGCGTGCTGCAGGAGGAGGGGCGACGCGAGGACGCGCTCTACCGTAGCCTGCGCAAGGCGCTGCGCAGCCGCAAGCGCGTCAAGAAGGAGTTCATCCGCGAGAAGCACATCGTGGAGGACGACATGCGCTCCTTCAACCGCAAGCAGGACCTCATCCAGTCGCTGCTCTCGACCTTCGCCAAGGATAGCTCCGCGTCAGCCGCTTCTCGCCGAGGTCGCTCGTCCGCGAGCCAGAGCGACTGCGGCTCGGACATGACCGACGTCGACGACAACAGCCTCGTGAGCCCAGCCGAAGAGGAGGAAGAGGAGGCCAAGTCCGAGCTCAGTTTTAGCCTTAAGCGCCGCGTCTACAGCCCCGAGCCCGCGCGGCCGCGGCGCTGGTCAGCGGATGGCACGTATCCGCAGATGTCGCCGCAGAAGCTCAAGACGCGCACGCGCCGCTCGGCGTCCGTGTCGTTCCCGTCACGTCCACATTCGCTGGGAAGCGTCGAAGAAGAGAGTGACGACTATGAAGAGGAGGAAGGACAGGACGTTTCTGCACTTGCAGCAGCTAAAGCAGCAGCACCAGCAGTAACATTAGCGGCGGCTTTGCCCATTGTGGAGCAGGAGAAGGAGGAGATCCGATCCACGTGCTCATCTGCGACCTCATCCTCTCAGCAAGTCACGCAGCAGCAGCAGCAGCAGCAGCAGCTGGACACGAGCTTCGAGGATCTTTTGCTCGAGGAGATCCACGACGAGCAGGACAACTTTTACTCGCACACGGGCGACTCGAGCAGTGACGACCACGAGAGCGACTCGGAGGACGACCACTTCCACGACAGCCCGCGCTCCACGACGAGCACGGCCGTAGCGATGAGCGCGACAGCGAGCGTGGCATCTGACAAGCCTGTCGGGCGCCTTACCCGGAAACTCTCGCTCCGTGGAGCCGAGTCGACGACCAGCACGACCAGTATCTGCAGCAGCACCGCAACGACGCCAGTCGTGCGCTTCTCCACGAAGACGAGCTGCAATCAAGTGGAAGATGCGCTCGTGCCAATGAAGCAGCTACAGCAGGAGGCGACGTCGGTGGCACTACCGACATCGGCCGCCTAAACAAGTTTTGACCTCCACGTACTTATAGTAATCGCGTCGTGGCGCAGTTGGCTCTGTACACGAGACCTTCTTACCCGACAACCCGCAGCAAGCACTGGCAGCACCAGCAGCCTCCGCACAACTGCGACTTCCAAACGCCAACGAGCACTTATCAACACGACCGCCATTCGCTTCATTATATCCTTTCGTTTACTTGCTGCTACTTGGCCCTACGTCGCATGCACATGCAGCGCTTCTCCGAGGCAGGCAGACGCCGCGATGAAGAAACGGTGGGTAGAGTTGGGGGCTTACTCGTCAGTGCATTCGTCCTCGAGTTACCGAGGGATTTCCTCATGAAGATCGGAGCAGATCTTGGTATTTTTGCAGCATCATTCGAGTCCCAGTAAATCGTACACTTCACACATCCATATGCACACACACACACACACCCGCACACGCACTTATACAGGTACAAGCGAGGGTTCAATTTGTTCGTAGCGGCAGTGCCAGTCGCATTCGCGCGCTTGAGATCGAAATCGCCGAATGAACTCGTCAGAAGCATGCGATTTCTTCACGCTTGCTTCCAGCCATTCGTTTAAAGCGCCGATTTGAAGGGGTGAAACGTACATTTAAGGTGAAGTCGCCTCTAAAATGATGTGACTCGGTTTCCAGATTCAGAAAATAGAGTGGTCGACGCTATAGTGCGTCATTTTCACTTCAACTTGCGTCGTTTCGTAACCACCAATGAGCTCACTCTGTTTTATTTCACTATCGCCTCTACTAGCTGAAAGCGCGCTCGCTCGCTCGCAGCGCGCTGCTCACTCTCGAAAACGCCCGCTCGCCGTCGCCGCCGCTGCCGTCGCTGCCTCGTTCTCCCTCTCTCTTTTGCAAGCGAAAGCTGCTGACGTCATGGGGCTACTCAACCTGCTGCGCAAACTCAAGAAGGACGATAGCGAAGCGCGCATCCTCGTGCTCGGACTCGACAATGGTGGCAAGACGACGATCCTCAAGAAGCTCTCGGAGGAGGACATCAGCCACATCATGCCGACGCAGGGCTTCAACGTCAAGAGCCTCCAGGTCGACGGCTTTAAGCTCAACATGTGGGATATTGGCGGCCAGAAGACTATCCGCCCTTACTGGCGCAACTACTACGAGCAGACGGACGCGCTGGTGCGGACAATCTCAATCCGTTCCACTACTCTGCAGGCTTCGTCATGGGCGAGACACTAACGCTGCTACTGCTGCGGTTGCTGTCTTACTCGATATAGATCTACGTGATCGACAGCGCCGACCGCCGCCGCTTAGAGGAGACGGGCACAGAGCTCGTGACGCTCCTGGAGGAGGATAAGCTCGCAAACGTGCCGATCCTCGTCTTCTCGAACAAGCAGGACCTGCTCAA
>JAASFW010000734.1:0-12466 GCA_023334005.1 Globisporangium orthogonon
CGCGAGCGCTCGGTTGACTTCAACCTCACGCTCGACATCCAGAACCTCAAGCAGGAGATCCAGAACATGGAGACGTTCCGCGACATCCTGCTCTCCAAGACGCTCATCCAGCGCCACGACCCAGAGGGCTCGCTCGTGCGCGTCGTGCAGGAGCACTACCGTATCTTTCGAATGGGGTTCAACCTCAAGCAGTCAGGACGTAAGCGCCTTATGGATGAGCGCGACCAACGAGAGTTCCTGCGCAGCGTCTTCTCGGACGACGTGGATGTCGGAGCCGAAGAGAATGGGCTGCAGGTGCTCGAGCAGCAGATCATGATTTACACGATGGTCCTGAAGACCATTGGCATGAGTCTCACGAGCTTCGAAGTTGTCACGACGGACGACACAGTGGTCGTGGTGACGAAGGGCATTCTGCACTTTCAGATTCTGCGCAACACCATCGCGGCCATGTTCCCGCATGTCATGAGCGAGGAGTGGCTCGTATCCAAGCTCGTGGGCAAGGAGGTGGCGCCAGACATCCAGATCACCTTTTACTTTAACAAGGACAGCAAGATTTGCAAGTTCACGCCGGACCTGGACTACGTCAAGACGTTCTCGGGCGTGCTCACGGACCCGGCGGAGGTGGACATCTTGCTTGGTCGCGCGAGTGTCACAGAAAACTCGCTCATCGTCATCGACGACAACGTGGAGGCGATACTCAACGCCCCACCACCTAGCTTCAGTCCATCCAGCTCGGATGCGGAGGCGAGTGTGGCCGCGTCGCCTACGAGGAGCGACGTAGATGGCAGTGGTGGCTCTGGCGTTGATGGCGACACGGAGGAGTACAGCGGCTGCAGCCCAGAGTCTGTCGCGGACGACAGCGACCACGGCCCAGCGATCGACACTGAGGAACCCGCTGTTGCTACTCCTGGCGCCACGAGCCCCGCTCCTTCTGTCATTGACCTGACCGAGCCAGACGCTGTGGCCTCAGTGGTATCGAGCCCAGGGGGAGTTCCGCCAAAGCTTGGCCCGCCAGGAGGGCAGAGTCTGCAAGCTCCGGAAGTACTAGCGGTGCCAGCAGTGCGTCGTGGTCCGATGACGCCAGCTGACCACTTTGTCAGTGTCGTGCACGCGTACTTCCGCACGTTCGCGCAGGGCTCTCATGCCAGCATGGAGTCCGCGACGATGCAGTTCCTGGACCGCTACTTCTCAGCCTCCGTCCGCTACGGTGACGTCACCGGGCGCCAGGTGGTTGCTGATCGCTGGCGCTCGCTCTCATGGTGCTTCAACGTTCTCTCGTTCCGTCAAGTAGACGCTGCAACGCCAGTTGCGGTCTACGAGCCGCAGGAGAACCGGTACCGTATCCACATTCGCGCCGAGTACATGCTTCAGCTGACGCGACGCTCAGTGGAGCTCGTGTTCCCTCATGTGATCCCCAACCCTGTGCTAGCGGACTTGCTCGCTGGTGCGCTTATCGTCGTGGCGTCAGACGTGACGTTCTGGCTCGAGCGCGGTACGGGACTGCTCGCCGCGGTGCGCGAGCGCATGGACTTTGAGAGCGCACTCGGCGCTGTGGTGTTCGATCAGGAAGACCTGGCGTTCGTGCTCGCGGGGGCAGCGCCGATCCTCTTGAGTTTTGTCGGTGAGGTCGCTGCCGCAAAGGACGACGCGTCTCCGAGGACGAACACCGCAAGTGGCGCTGCTCGAGTCCACGCGACAATTCCGGAGGAGGAGAAGGAAGAAGGCGAAGACGAAGAAGAGAAGGTGGCATCACCGGGGAGCACTCACTCGAGCGACGTGGACGATCGCATGCGCGTGGAGAACATTCTCGTGTGACCTGATGCTCTACAAACGCCCAGGGCCTCTTCCTGAGCCATTGGAAGTGAGGGAGGCAAGAGGACTGGGAACTCGAGCCGATGCATGTATCAGCGCCGCAAAGGCGCCAGTGAAGTGTGGATGAATGGAGAGCCGCTTCCCCCCAGCACATTCTCGTCTCATGAACTGTACATACACTCGGAGGCGCGAAGATCGCCGACAAGAGACGCCGCTCGCTTGCTTGGCATCGCGAGACGTTGGCGCGTCGATCAAGTAGGCTCGGCACCGACTGCCGCACCCAAAGGACCCGCAGTTAGCATGCACACTTCATGAGTCAGAAAATTTTCCACTTTATCGCAAAATGGCATCGCCCACCTCCATCGCCTCCTCCTCGGCACCGCCGCCGCCCAAAGCGAAGCCCCGGCGGCGTGCGCCGCTCAAGAAGCCGCGCAAGCCGCGAGCCGGCTGGGGACCCTACCGCACGGTCGTGAACGAGCGCGCGGTCGCCTTCAACCTCGCGCTCGACGTGCAGCACCTGGCGCAGGAGGTGCACAGCCTCACTGCGGCGCGCGACATTCTGCTGGCGGCGCGCGCGCTGCAGCAGCGCCACGACCCGGTCGGCTCGCTCATGCGGAAGGTGGCTGCGTACTACGATGTTATGCGCTTTGGCATCACACCCGCGAGTCCCAGCTGCAATAGCAGCTCTAATAGTATCACCGATGGAGCGCGGGAGCTCGGGAGACGAGTGTACACGCAGAAGGAGCAGCGCGAGTTCCTGTACAGCTTCGCGGACGAGAAGATCGATGTAGGCGGCAACCTCCCCGGGTTCGATGTCTTCTTTGAGCAGCTGCGTCGTTACTCGGTCTTCCTGCGCTTCCTCGACCTGCGTCTGCTCGCGTTTGAGGTTGTGAACGCCGACGACTCGGTACTCATCACGACCACTGGTTCATTGGACATCCAGATTCTGCGCAGTACGATCGCCGGCGTATTTCCGCACGTGCTCGGTTACGAGTGGCTCGTGTCCAAGCTCGTCGGCCGCAAGGTCACGCTCACGCACACGCTCAGCTTCTACTTTAATCAGCACGATAAGGTCGTCAAGTACGTTGTCGACCTTGACTTCTTCAAGGCGTTTGCTGACTTGCTCGCCGACCCAGAAGAGGTCGACATTCTCCTCGGCCGCGCGCTCATCGGTGACAACTGCATGTTCGCCGCTGAGATCGACGACGACGACATCGCAAACGCCGCGCTGGCGGAGCACTCGAAAGCTAGTGAGGAGGACACGCAACAATTCACGATCCGTCGAGCTGTCTCAAGACGAGGAGAAGCGGCAGACGGCGAAAATTCATGCGGTGTCGTCCGCGAGGTGAGTGTGTTGCCGCCAGCGAGCATCTACTCGGTCGCTGGCACGAGGACGAGAGTGCGGCACGCCGATGTCCAGACGAACGACTTCTACAGCGAAGTCGTGCGCGAGTACTTTAACGTGTTTTCTATCGTGGCGCATTCTCCGAACGACGACAATATGGTGATTCTGAGCGATGCCCAGCGGCTGTTCGTGTGCCAGTGGGTGTCTCTGACGTGCGAGTTTGGCGACGATGTGGACAAGCATGGCGCGGCGCTGAGGGTTGGACAACAAGCGCTCGAGGAGCGATGGTGCACGCTCGCAAGCTGCTTCGAGTTCCTTGGGCTCGTGCAGACGTCGCAGGACCCGGTGGTGACGCAGCTTCGCGAGGGCCTCTGTTTCGTACGCACGACGGCCGAGTACACGCTGCGCATTACGCCTCGGACGATCCAGTGTGTGTTCCCACACGTGACAAGCGAAGCGCTTTTGCTGCACGCACTGCTCGGAGGCGTGCTCACCGTGCGCGCGCAGCTTAAGTTCTGGCTGGAGCAAAGCTCGGGGAAGATCGAGTGCTTGAAGGAGGAGATGCACTTTGACGCGGCGCTCGCGCAGCTCGTGACGCACCCGGACGACCTCGCATGGGTCCTAGCGCACGCGCGACTCCAGAAAGATGGCGTCCGCAGCGATGGCCTTTCTGCGATGAGCGTCAGAACTAGTAGCGACAACAGAAGTGTCGACATCGACAGCGCTACGGGCGACACCTTGTGCGACATCTGCACGAGCACGAGCTCACCAAGTAGAGAGACCATGACCTCGTATGATATCAGCTTTTAAATGGCACTTGCACACGGTCTTCTTCAACTTCTCCCATCTATCTGCGCGCACGTTCTCTCCCATCGACAGCGGTCGCCATTCGGCTGGGAAGTACTCAAACTGAGACGATCGCGAGCACCGCCTTAGCGCCCGCTCTTCTTGCCGCTGCGCTTGTTCGCAGACGCCGTGCTGGCGGAGGCAGGCGCAGGCATCGCTGGCTTCTTTTTCTGCTTCTGCGCACTCGCGTTGCTGCTCGCCGCCGACTCTACAAGCACCGACTTGCGCGTCGTCGTCGACTTGCGCTTCGAGCTGCGCTTGCGGCCGCAGCAGCAGCCGAGCGTGAGCACACAGATCGCGGTGGTGAAGAGCCACCAGACAGCACGGAGAAGGAAGCGGAACTGCACTAGCGCGAGCGGGATCGCCACGGCAAGCAGCACGCCGTCTACGATCGTCTGAGCGTGCGAGCGCACGTGGTCGTTCTGCGCCAGCAGCGAGATCGCCTCGTGGCGTGCCGACTTGGCGCGCTTCAAGCCCTCCTGCGACAGTTTGATGGTTTTTTCCTTGGCCTTCTCCGCCTCCTCCTGCACAATCGGCAGGTACTTTTGCACGTGCGGGTCCGCCGCCTGGCGCAGGTCCGCGAGGATCGGGTCGACCGTCGCCGCCAGGTTCTCGCTGTAGAACTTGTCCGTTGTGTCCACAACCGTCTTCTTCGTCGACTCGAGCGTGTCCACGACCTTGTAGATCGTGCCGGAGCTCTGCTCCGCCTGCTCGCGGAGCTTCGCGACGGTGCTCGCCGCGACGACCACGCCCTCGTCGTAGTACGACGAGAGCAGCGCCGAGAGCGAGATCTCCGCCTCTTCCTTCGACTCGAGCTCCGAGCGCAGCGCCTCATTGCTCTTGCGCGACATCTGCACGTCCCGCTCGAGCGCTTTGATCTTGGCCGCGTACTTGAGCAGCTTCTCACGGGACTCGGCGATCTCCGCCTCGCGCTTCGCCGCGAGCTCCTGCTGGGCCGCGAGGTCGTTCTTCACGCTGGTGACCGTGCCCTCAAGCGCCTGCACCTGCGCCTCGAGGCGCTGCAGCTGCTCGCTGTGCTTTCTCTCAGCGTCCTCGAGCTTCTGCTCGAGCAGCGCGATGGTCTTGTCCGACTGCGCCTTCGTGTTGCGCAGCAGCGTGACGGTCGAGCGGTGGCCCGCCTTCTCCTTCTCGAGGTCTGCGGCGAGCGCTTTTTTCTCGCTCGCCCATTGCTTCTCGCTGGCGCTCAGCCGCGCGGCCGCGTCTGCGCTCGAGCTCTCGAGCGCGCCGATCTTGGTCTCCAGGTCCGCGACGACCGCCTGCGCGACGCACGTCTGGGACTCGTCCGCAGCAGCCGCTTCCTGCTGCGCGGAAGCGGCGGCGGCGGCGCACGCGGCAAGCAGCAGCAGCGAGTAGCGGGCGACGCGCGCCATCGGAGCGAAAGGGCGGGAGAAGAGGAGAGGGAAGGGGAGGGAGCGGGCGAGCGGAGCGCAGGTGAGCGCTCGAGAAGGCGAATCCGGGATTGACTGCCACGTCGTCACATGAAGAGGGATCAGCTCAGCACACCACGCCCACTGTATCTGTGCGATCAAGTACGACCTGTCGTTTTTCACTACCACTCACTTCAACCTTCACCATGAAACGACACTTTTCAACCTCTCGAGAAGATGCAGCAGCAGCAGCAGATGCAGCGCGACGGAGCCGTCGCGGCCGCGCACGACGTGCACCTGCGGCGCATCGTGCAAGAGAAAGTGCTGGCAAAGATGGCGCGCCACGTGACGCAGCTGACGCGCGGCTGGGTGGTGCTCGTGGTGGACGACCGCGCCACGCGCGTGCTGTCATTCGCTGTGCGCATGAGCGAACTCACGGACTGCGGCGTGTCGCTCGTCGAGCGCCTTGAGCTCGCGCGCCAGCCGTTCCCGGAGATGAGCGCCGTGTACTTTGTGGCGCCGACGCGCCAGAACGTGCGCCGGATCGCCGCCGACTTCGCGGACGCCGCCAAACCCACGTACGCAGACGCCTTCGTCTTCTTCCTCGCGCACGCAAGCGACGACGTGCTCGACGAGCTCAAGAGCCACACGGCGCTGCTTCCGCACCTGCGCGCGCTGCAAGAGGTCAACGTTGACTTTCTCGCGCTCGAGAAGTGCGCCTTCGCCTTTGACATGGACGACGCCTTTCACCTGCTCTACTCGCCGGTCGCTGCAAAGGACGACACGGCGCGCGTGATGGCGCAGATCACTGAGAAGCTCGTCTCAGTGTGCGCCACGCTCGAAGAGTACCCATACGTGCGTTACAAGGCGGACCAGCCGCGCATGGCGCAGCTCGCGCAGATGTTCCAGGACAAGATGAATGCGTTCGTCGCGAAGAACGACGCGTTTGTGTACGCGCCTAGTCGCGGCACGCTGCTCTTCATTGACCGCGGCCAAGACACGCTCACGCCGCTGGTGCACGAGAGCACCTTTCAAGCGATGATCTATGACCTGCTGGAGGTTGACGAGGAAAAGATCACGTATCCGGCCGAGACGAACGCCGGGACGGTCATGAAAACCGCCTTCCTGAACGAGAACGACAAGCTCTGGATCGAGTTCCGCCACACGCATATCGCGAAAGTGAGCGAGGAGATTGGATCTCGGATGGCAGCACTCTCGAGCTCGAAGGCCGGCTCGTCGCTCGGAAAAGGCAAGAGCACAGACTTGCAGTCGATGGCCGCGGCGCTCCGTGAGCTACCGGAGTACCGCGAGCTGCTCGGGAAGTTGTCGCAGCACTTGTTTCTTGCAGGTAAGGCGCTCGAGATCTTCACTGCAACGAGCCTGCTCGCTGCGTCGAACTTGGAGCAGTCGCTAGCGACCGGCGTGGACGACTCGGGGAAGAAACTCAAGCACGCCGCTGTCGCGAAGCAGTTTGAGGATCTGATGCGCGACCCGAAGCTGACCGAGAGCGACCGCTTCCGTGTCGCCGCCATTTTCGCGCTCTCGCAGGACACGATGAAGGACGCGGACAAGAATAAAGCGATGCAGGCAGCCTGTCTGTCGAAGAAGTACGACACCGCGCTGCTCAACATGCGCCATCTTGGCGGCGCGGCGCTCTACAAGCAGAACGGCAACAGTACCATATCAGCAGACGAGCTCAAAGAGGCGACGAAGAAAGCAGTCGCGGCTGAGTACTCGAACGCACGATACGAGCCGAAGCTGAAGGCGATCGTGGAGAAGGCGCTGAAAAACACGCTGGACGAGTATGAGTACCCTTTCCTCATCGCACCGCCGCTGCAGACCGCAGGAGCAGCGAGTGACGACAAGAAGAAGGCGGGTCCAGTCTCGCTGCGAAAGTATGTTGCCGCAAGATTGCGAGATCGCTCGGAATGCGAACTTTGGACTGACCTGCTTGCTCTTTCGGACTGACAGGAAGCCGCAGGCGAAAGGTGGCAAACCCGACAGTGCGACAGCGGAGAAAGACGGATTCTCCGGTGACAAGATGATCGTCTTCGTCGCGGGCGGGAGTTCGTACTCGGAGGTGCTGCTCGTTCTTGGCTGCGAACTCGTGCATAGTAGCATGAGAAAATGACTGAACTTTGTATGCTTGCAGCTCCGAAGCATCTACGAAGTGCGAGCCGCCGAGAAACGCGACGTCGTCCTCGGCACGACAGCGTTCCTCAAGCCGAAAGTGTACATCGAGGCTCTTGCGAACCTGCACGAGATCAAGCCTTTAGCAACAGCCGCCGCCACGTAAGTTTTCGGTGTCTGCACCTTCCAACGCATGCGCACTAACGAATGCTCTGGGGTTTCCCGAACGTTGGAGCAGGGCCGGTCACGGTGCCGAGGTGGCTCCGCTCAACAGCGGCGAGATCCACGTGCAGGTGGAGAAGCAGAGCCAGGACCAGGAGCTCTTGGCGGAGAAGCCGTCGTCGAGTGCGTAGCCACTTTTGACTTCATGCTCAAAAATAGCATACTTTTTCCAAGTCAATCTGCACTCTAGTAGTGAAATAGCTCGAAGGCGTATGGTTTTGGCGGCAAAAACTGCTCCAAACCCGCCAAAAAGCACTTTTCCACTCGAGCAGAGCACACCTCGCGCACACATGCTCAACGTCGGCAACCAGCGCCGAGAGGTGCACGGACAGCGCCATGGCGGCATCTCCATGCTCTCGCTGTACAACGAGCCGCCGCTCATGGAAGTATCGCTCGAGGAGTTCGAAGAGTTCGCGATTGACCGCCTGCACGGTGCGAACTTAACGCCGGGGACGACTTTGGCTGGTGGAAACGCACGCCTAATGCGAATGCTCACTGCCCGCAGTGCTCAAGGCGGTAGAGAGCTTCCGCCTGCGTAGCATGGCCATGAGCGATCGCGAGACGCGCCTCGACAAGACGCTCAACAAGCACCTGCCGCTGCGGCCGGCGGCGCCCGGGAATCCCAAGCGCGCTGAGATGGATGTGGTACGTGCGAGCTGCTCTCGAGTGTGCCTGTGGTGGCGGTTGTTTATATGGACACTCACTCACTCACTCACACGGGCGACTGCAGGCGAAGGACGAGCTCTCGCACTTTTTCCTGCGCATGGCGTTCTGCCAGACAGAGGAGCTCCGGCGCTGGTTCCTCTCGCAGGAGAGCACGCTCTTCCGCTACCGGTTGGACAAGATGTCGCGCGAGGAGAAGCTCCACTTCATGAAGGCAAATGGGCTCTCGTACCAGGAAGCCACGCCCAAGGAGCTGGAGCAGCGCCAGTCCAAACTCAAGGCTGTGCGTGACGCCGGCGTGCTCGACATCAAGCAACGCCTCGCGCCGCTCACCGCGTACTTCAAGGTGCCGTTCACTGAAGCCCTCGACTTGGTGCGTATGATTTCTAGGTTGCTGCTTGGATGATGCGGGTGAGAAAGAGCTTACGACGAACCTCGTCCTGCAGGTTGGCACACGGAAGGTGTACATTGAGGCGGGCGTAGCGTTCGTGCCATTCGACCACGTCGTGTCGATCCTGCACTCTGCCTTCCGCACGAATGTGGGTATTCGAGCAATGTATCTCATTGCTAGTAATCCCTATCAGCAAAGCTGACGCGCGTGTGTGATTGCGCTTGATCGAACAGCTCTCGAAGCAGCTGGCGGCGGCGTTCCGCAAGTACAACCGCTCGCTCATCAGTAAGGACGAGCGGCTTGCGCCCGTGCTTTCGAACCTCGCGAAGCACCACATCGACGCGGACTATTCGGTGCAAGCGGTGGCGACGTCGAGCGACCGCATCACGCCGGACATGATCGACAGTCTCGCGGCCACGTCGATGCCGCTGTGTATGCGCTCGCTGCACAAGGCGCTCAAGGTGAACCACCACATGAAGTTCGCCGGTCGTCAGCAGTACGGACTCTTCCTCAAAGCCACGGGGCTGCAGCTCGACGACGCAATCGCGTACTGGCGCCAGGAGTTTTGCAAGAAGATGTCTGTGGACGACTTTAACAAGAAATACGCGTACAACATCCGCCACAACTACGGTAAGGAGGGCAAGCGCAAGGACTACACCCCGTACAGCTGCATGCGCATCATCACGGGCGAGCCCCCGAAGGCCGGCGAGTACCACGGCTGTCCGTTTCGGCACTACGAAGAGGAGCACCTACGCAAAGCGCTGCAGGGTGTCCCCGAAGGCGAGAAGCAGGAGATCCTCGCTCTCGCGCAGGCGAAGCACTTCCAGATCGCGTGCAAGAAGCACTTTGAAGCCACGCACCCGGGCTCGGACGATGTGATGATTAACCACCCGAACGGCTACTTCGAAGAGAGCCGCAAGTACCACGCAGCTAAGACGAAGGGCGTCACAGTCACCGCTGCGAGTTAAAGAGTGGTGTTGCATGTTGTATTTCCACCAAGATCTTCATTGAAGATGAAAGGCATGGCAACGACGGTTGGTGCGGCGGCCACGAAGCTTCCTGTATCAACTTTTCTCATCCACTTGTGCGCTTCCTACCTCCATCCACCACTGATTGTCTCAAAGTTTGTCAGCAGGAGAGTCGGCGTTCACTACTTCGCGCAGGTACTTTCGGATCGCAATGTCTGCGAACTTGCGGAAGATCACCTGATTGAAGTGGAGGCAATGTCAACACACCATAACAGTAGAAGAACGAAATTGGAACGAGAGCAACTACGCACCAAGCGTACGAGACGGCGGTCGGACCGAAAGCTCTGCACGTTCGCCTCGCTCTTGGCTTGCTCCTCCTCGGCTTGGGACTTCTCGATCGGGTCGCGAGCTTATGTGAAGCAAGTAGGTCGATACACACACTCGTCAGATCCTCTCTCTTGACGCACATCCATGCCAGCCAGTCGCACATACTTGATCGGGCTGGGAGCAGCTTCGGACCGCCGAGCACCGTAAGCATCTCGAAGAAGTTCGCAGCACCTTCCGGGGACGACATGTACTCGTTGTTCACGACGAAGGTGCCGCGTCGATACTGTGGTGCACAAGAAAGACCCTCTCGTTAGGACGAGTGGTTGTATTGCCTGTGCATCTTCACACAAACCTGGAGCGCCTTCTCGAAGTAGATCTCGGGGCTGATGCGGCCGTCTCGGTAGCCGGTTTCATGAAAATGCTTGACCTGCTTCATGATGGCGCAGAGCACGATCTCGTACGAGCCTTTCACGTGTGCATGTAGACGGAAGAAGTCCATTGCTTCTTCGTCCGAGAGCTGAAACACACTGTCGCGCACGCGTTGCATCGTCCGACAGTCGAATGCGTTAGCGATTGCTACGGCAGGAGCAGCAGCAACAGCAGCAAATGCGCAAGTTTTGATCGGCACGCACCGCATCTTGCCAGACTCGTCCAGACGCTTCCACCACTCCATGAACCCCGTCATGTGCTCGTCCGCGAACGCCTTGTAGCGCTTCATGTCGTCCTTCATGGCCACGCGCAGACGCGCACGCTCCGTGAGGATCTCTTCGTGGATGAAGCTCGGCCAGGGCGAGAACTTTTCCTTCTTCTCGTCATCCGATTCTGGGGAGCGGTGTTCGAGTGAGTAGCGTGTACACACCAGCCAGCTGTGCACAAAACCTCTCACATAGCTCTCACGCACCCCAGTCCGAGCACTTGTCCGCGAACGACGCGAGGTCCATGATCGCGTGCGTCACGCCGCAACAATTACAGCCGCCCTGCAGATCACCCAGTCGGTCAGCCATCAATTTCATTCCTCCCTCCTCACGTCATCGTCGCCAACAGTCGGACGCATTGACACACATGACTTGCGTAGGAGATCGCACCTGGTTGACATACTCGAACATGGTGCGGTCCACGACCCAGCAGTCCTCGTACTTGCGCATGTGGAAGCTGCTGCGTGTTATCCTTCTCTTCCGCTCTCGGCAGCGGCGACGGCGGCTTCGCGACTGGCCATTACTGATGTACGTGGTGTATTCATATCACACCTGCACGCGATCGAACAAACATATCTTGAAACGACTTGTAGCGTGTAGTGTGAGTGAGGTATGATCGTGTGGCATGGTGTGGCATGGTGGTGTAGCGCAGAGTGATCGAGCAAGCATGCTGGAACTTGCTTTGATGCTATTTTTATCTATTTTGCACAAAGAAGTGGTGCACGTTCAATGTACAAAACAACAGGTTTCAAGCACGAAATTTCGAGCAGATGTTCTTGAATCGAAATGCTACGAAAGATACAGTGAAATGTATGAAAATAAAATGAAATGTAACAATTTCCAAAATGTAAGAAAAATACTCCATCTCTCCGAAAAATAACTACCACCATGACTCGCTCAACTCCGATTCACGGAGGGTCTCGACACATCGAACGAGGTCATCAAGATGCCCGACGACAGCGACGGCCAGAGCGACTGGCGCCGCTGGCTGGGCGCGCGCACGCGGGCGGCAGCGGCGGGTGTCGACGCGAACCTTACGCTCTTCCGCGTGGGTCTCTTGCTGGCGACCGTCGGCTCCGTTGCGGCTGCCGTGCGCTTGAGCGGAGCGGTGCGATAGCGAGGTCCTCTCTCACTATACTGGTGCTATTGTGTGAACTCACCCCACTTTCGCTCGCACCGCAGTTCCAGCGCTTCCGCCGCGTTGAGGACATCCCATCGTGGTACTTCGCGAGGCGCAAGGCGCTGCGCGTGCGCCTTGTGCGTCAGAGCCCGAGCGACCCGAGCGTCTTCTTTGTGTACCACACACCGCTGCTGCGGCGCGTGCTACTGCAGGACACGCAACCACCACTCGTGGAGGCGCTGGAGCGGCCAGAGCTGCTCGCGGTGCGGCCATTCGGCGTGCAGGTGGACGAAAGCGCGCACGAGTGGCTCTACTCCAACTTTGTGTCATCGCAGCGCTACATGACGCTCCAGTTGCTGCATCGGTGCGTGCTTGCTTGCGCTTTTGCGCTCGCCTGCAGTCGCCGCTTGCTTGGCTACGTTGTGTGTCGGCTCACGCAGTGCGTGGCAGACTGAACACTCCTGACGTCGACGGAGAGAGCGCTATCGCGACGTGCAACATGTCGTTGCGGAGGGTACGCAGCGGCCTGTGGGAACTGTGCGCCTTGTGTGCGCACTGC
>JAASFW010000735.1:0-12436 GCA_023334005.1 Globisporangium orthogonon
CCCACTTCGCTCGACGACCTTTCGGCACTTCATGCTGCTCACGTCGTGTATTGAGTGGGAGAAGTGCCGACTTCGTTCGAGTCGGCGATGAAATTCAGAGACGCATGCAACTCGGAGTTCCACTGTGATCAAGCGGGCGTGTAGCGTTCCCACTTGCACAACACCCAGCCCTTCTGGTACAAAGGAAAGATACTGGACCGGGCTGTTGCTCCGCGTTCACTCCAAAATCCAGACAAGCAAGCACACTTCAATGCAAGCAAGTAAGCAAGCAAGCAAGCACACTCAACGCAAACGCGGTGCTTTGGATCAGTTCCTTGGTCACAAGGTGATCCCCTTTGTTGAGCTCTTTCAGATCTGGGCCGGGTACTGGTGTACCGGAGCCACGGACACTGGTTCTGAACCGGGTCAACCAAGCAATGAGAGATCCGATTGCACGTTGTATGACTAGCACACTCGTACGCAAGCGCCACTCACTCACGTACGTCTGAAGCCGCAAGAAAAACCAAGTGGTAACGGGGACAAACGATGTGGGACTCACTTCTTCTTCCCATTCACTATACAGATCTCCTGATATGAAATACGCCCAGCGTATGTAATAGAGTGTTGTCTCCCTGGCCTGGCCAGCTCACCGACACGAGTTCGGGTTTTCACCTCTTTTCACACACACGCACACGCCAACACTCGCACACAAGACCTGGTACACAAGTGAGCAATGAGCACACTCTGGAGCTGGTCTTGTAATCGTGGAGCACTGTGCTCCAGGCTAGTGCTCAACGCGGCGCTCGCTTTCGAGGGAGCTGAGAGGAGAAGTTGACTTGAGCAGTTGGGAGAAAAACGGCTACTGAATGAGGGACATCCCGGGCCTCTTGGCCGTGAACGCCCCTCTTAAGGCTACTTACGACTTGACGACTAATTCGCCACCTTCACTGCCCTGGACCTTTGTCACTTCGTGTCCGGCTTTTACCTGTTCCCTCCAATCTGGCCTGGGTCTGGTACTCTGGTCTGGGTCCGGTGTCCGGCTCAGGTCTGGTACGTGGCTCGGGTCTGGTACAGATATCTGGTTCTGGGTCTGGTTCCAGCGGCTTGACTCAGGTCTGGTGCAGATATCTGGTACATGTACCGGATCCTGGAACCGGCTCCGGTTGGGACCGGTTCTTCGGGACCGTGCCGCACTGCAGGCCGGACCGCAGTAGCCTTCATAGAGATTCCCCGTTCGTCGCCGAGAAAAGGAGGGGGACCGAGGAGAGGATCGCGCGGTCTTGCGAGTCAGGTGGGGACGGCGGGCGCTACATCACATTTGCGAGAGAGGGAAGGTGGCTTTGCGAGAGAGGGAGGATGATATGAGGCCTTGACGGAACGTGCCGTCGCGCAGGATGCCGCGCAGAGTGCTTTTGGGAAGGGTATGTGGGAACAAGAATACATTCATCGCCCACTCACACAGCTCGCGGCAACTAATGGTGGGGTCGTTTGCACATTTCTCGAAGGGTGCGCTCTTCTGGACTGGCATGAGGCACTGACGGTGAGCAGCGGACTTCATGTCGGCGGGCGTGATGGGATGAAGCGTGAGCGACGGCTGAAAGACTGTGTGAAGTTTCTGTTGTATCGTATTGGACAGGTTATATGTTTCTCATGGTAGGCGATTTTTTGAGAGATGTCTATAATTGTTCCCTTGACTCGCGATGCTGTACTTGCTCGCCCGTTGCGTCAAGAGAAATGTTTGGGCCTCTATACATACTCTGTTGTAGTATTGCACCACAATATGCTGTATTGTTGGAGACTTGTACTAGCGTGGTTTGCAGGTATAGAATGACTTGTTTGGTTCATATAATTTCTAATTCGACTGGTTTAATTTTTCCACAGAGCGCCTTAATACCGACCCTACCATATACATTTTTTACCATCATTGATATGTACAATGTACCATGATCGAGCAGCTTTTGCCTTAATCAGCTCTGAGTGCAGCCAAATATGTCATAAAACTGGTACTATGAGTTTATTCGATGCACAAATGCAGCACAAATATATTTAACGGGGTCACCCGCTAAAACCGCGCATATGCGACTGTGAAGAAGGCTTTGGTGGTGAAGGGTACACGAAAGGATGAACTGGAGGAGAGAGCTGTGACTGTTGCTGACTTGTTGGAGTGGAGCATCACGTCGAGCTTGCCTGTGAACCACACAGCAGACGATCGATGTTCGTGGCCGAGCACGCACAGATGACGATGCCAATAGCTGTTGTTGGAGCTGCTCCATTCCATCCTGTATGCCTCATGCTGCATCCTACATCTCACTCAAAGCTCGAGCTCACGCTCCACACCCTTTACCTTTGTGTCGACGCTTTCGAGAACTACCTGAAGCGCACTCGCTTTGATCGAGTCGACCGTCTTGGATCACGCTTGCTCCTTTCGTTGTTGCTTGTCAGCTGCAAACGTCTCTGGACTACGAGGTGCGACCAACGGAAGGGAGGTCGCAAACGCAGTTGCCGCCGCCGTCGCACCTCCTTCAAGAACTAAGTCTCACCCAAGTAACCAAGGTCTTCGAAGTGCGGCAGTGTCAAGATTGCGAGCGGCAGTGCGAAGGTCGTGAGCGCCGTCGGAGCGATGCATGGCTATACGTGTGCTGAAGGCTAACACTCCTGGGTGCGCTCAACCACCCTCCTCGATCCTCCAACCCATTCTTCGGATCTGTGGACCAGAGTTGGCAGCAGCAGAGTACGACGTTCCGACGTTCAACGCCAGCTGTGTCTCCTTCTCAACAGGCAAGGTAAAGCCTGCAATCGTGCGGATGCGGGGATATCGGCAGTCTCGAGACCAGCCGTCTCAAAGGAAGTCTTTGCGTCGTTCTTCAGTGAGTGTGCGTACGGCTTTCTGGGTGAGCGAGTGCGCTCCTCTGCCGGTCCTTGTCTTCCCCGGGAGTGAGTCTCGTGGGAGTCAAGGGCCGGTATCTGGGAGAGCCGTAGCCCGTGTGTCAGTCAGTTGCTAGGTTTCTAGTAGTTATCGACTTCAAGGGTAATCCAGCGGCAACAGTTTTTTGGCTCAAAAAATTAATGATCATCTCCTCAAAGGGTTTCGTTTCGCCGTAAATAATCGTACGTATATTTTTCTCAGCGAAACGTGCCTCTTAAATACGAAACCCTAGATTCGTACTTAGAGACACACTGCATTGTACAGCTTCGACTGCCTCTCTCGGATTCTCTCAGCGCGAAGTGGCGAGTGTGGAAGCGAGTGTGTGGGGATCGGACGGGCGGCAGGCAGGCGACCAGGCAGCTAAGGCAGGCGAGCGAACGACCAGAAGACCCGCCGCTCGCAAGTACTTGGGCTCGCGGCCAGCCGAGAGGGGCGTGTGTCGCAGAGATGAACCTCGACCTCATGGTGGTGCTCAGCATGCGCCAGAAGGAGATGGCGTACCACCAGCAGCAAAGCGCGGTCTTCGCCCAGCGCGCGCCGCCACCGCGCTCGCCGCTCTCCTTGAGCGCCAAGCAGCAGCAGCAGCTGCTGCCGCGCGGGGCTGTGTCGCCGCTGTCTGTGGGCGGCGCGCTGCCGCTCGGCGGTGGGGGCGGCGGCGGCAGCGCGTTCGACCACTTCGGCTATGCGTGGCACTGGATCGCTGGCGTCTGCGCGCACTTCGCGCTCCAGCGCCAGAGTGCGCACCTGGCTGCGCAGTACGCGCACGTGTTGCTGCGCCGCCGTGCGCTGCTGCGCGAGAGCGACGGCTACTACAGCCGATTCGACGACAGATATGACGACACGCAGCGCGAGCTGCAGCTGCTCGGGCTCGCGTGTGTCTTCATGGCGGCCAAGATCGAGGAGGTGCACCCACCCAAGGCGGCGGACCTCGCGGCCTTCGCCTCCAAGCACGGCGCCGTGCGTTGCGCGGGCGACGATCTCGTGCGCTACGAGAGCGAATACCTCGTGGTACGTGGGCCACTCGGCGTCTTCTGGACTATGAGTGAATGTCTCGCTGTGTGCTAAAATGCGGCTGCTGTCACCACCAGGAGCTCAACTGGAACCTGCACCCGACGACGCCGCTCGCGTGGCTGCTCTTCCTGTTGGCTGGCGACTCGTCCGAGATGCCGCTCGACACGATGGGGTGCGTGGATCTGATTCACGAAGCTCCTTGTGTGCGGTCTGTTGGGCGGGCGATGTGCTCACCCACTGCTTGCGACCAATTTCAGTGACTTTGTGAACCCGCGGCACAACCTGTCGGGCACTAAGGACTTGTTTGTGCACGCGGTGCGGCTGCTCGACGTCGCGCTGCTGGACTGCCAGTCGGCGGATTTCCTACCAAGTGTGCTTGCGGGCTCGGCTCTGCTGCTCGTGGACGCGTCGCTCGACTTCCTCTTCGTGGCGCAGTTCCTGCAGCTGGACCCGAACGTGCTCTGGGAGTGCAAGACGTGGCTCTACGGGCTCGTGTATGGCGTCTCGGACTGGGAGTGTGTCGGCAGCCAGGACCGCGACCGCTGGGAGAAGGTACCGGACGAGGAGCTGCTGTTCCTTCAGACACACCTCGCGGTCCCGCCCCACCTCGCGTACGGGCTCCTGCGCCCAGAGAGCGCGCCGTTTCCGTGCGGCCAGGCGTGCAACCAGTTGCTCAGCTGCGGCTGCGACGGCTGCTGTGGCAGTCTTTTCGGGAATCAGTACACGGCGTTGACGCCGACGATGTGCGCGTCGCCGTCGTCGAGCGACAACTATAACTACAGCTGCACGTGCAAGGACGGGTACCACACGTGCGGCGGCTACGGGCCACATGTGTACCACTTCAAGTACGGCTGGCAGGGAGTGGACGGCGGCCTTTCGTACGACGCGAGCGCGCCGCAAGAGCCGATGCGGTACGCGTAAGAACACGACGACAAGAAGATGAAGAACGAAGGCGAGCGGCGCTGGCGCTGTCGCAGGGGCGTTTGGGTGGACGGCGTAGAGCGGAAGACGGAGGGTTTTCGCGAACGCGTTCGTTCGCGTCCCAGCAACTATCAACAGCAGCAGCAATAGCTCATCTCACGAGACAAACAAGAAGATATCAACCAACCACCACGGGCAGGGACGCTGGCAGGGAGAGATGCCGCTTTAAACACCAAGAAAAAGAAGACCCACCTGCCGCCCACTGCCCGGCATCACCAACAACAACAACAACGAACAACTCACGACGACCAACCAACCACAATTCGACAACCACCACCACCATCCTCTCCACCACCATCATCACCCCGTTCTCAACAACAACGGCGGCGATCGAGCGACCTTGTTGCGAGACCGTTGCCTCCGCTGCTGAAAACACCGCCAACCAGAAACAACGACGAAGATGAAGACTCCAGATAATCGCGACGGCACCTCGGCGCTCGGCTGGTTGCCTGTCGTGGTGCGCACCCGCACACCACCGACAGCAGCAATAGCAGCAGCAGCGTGACGAACAAACAGCGGAGCAGCAACGTGATCTCGTGTCGCATCGCTCGTGCCGCCAGCGCCGCTCGCGTTATTATTTATGTGTTGATTCTCGAACTAGCTTGACTTTCTTCCAGGACGCTGGGAGCGAAGCGTAGTCGTCAAGAGCTCGTGAGTCCGCCAACACTGCGGCTCACTCGCTGCAGCACTCAAGACTTCTCCAGCTCGAAGACTGCTTGCATCCCTCCCCAGTAACACTCAATGCTAACTTTTTTGGTTTGGAGCTTCATACAATCGCTCACGGCAAACGATCTACCACCAGATTCACCAAGTATCCAGGTGTGCGATTGACTTGCGCCAGCAGCGCAGCTAGCAGCTCCCAATAGGCTCTGCTGCTGCTGCCGCGAACGCCGCCGGGAGCTGCAGCTTGACCCGCTTCTTGGACCAGAAGCCCTGGCTGCGCTGCTGGGCGGGCACGAGCACCCCCGTCCACGCCCGTGCATCAAACTTCATCCTGGCGATCCGCGCGCGCTCCGCTTCCGCCTCGCGCGCCTTCTGCTCGCGCTCCTCGCGCGCTTTCATCGCCTGCGCGATCTCGAGCTTCTGCAGCTTGCGGCGACTACGTTCCTCCGCTTCGCGCAGCGCGTCGTCCGTGGCGGCCACGGCCGTGCGCCGCCGCTTCTCCGACCGCGCGATCTCCTCTTCACGCCGCGCGCGCTTGCGCCGCTTCTCTTCAGCTTTTCGCTCCGACTTGTTCATGCGATCGACGTTTGGAGCGCTACTGCCAGTGGTAACGGCGCTCGAGCTACTCCCGCTTGCACCGATGCCGCTGCGATTTACGATCGACAGCTTCAAGCGCGTCGCCGACAAGTCGGGAGAGCCATCTCGAGACGCCGAGCTGCCTCCAACACCTGAAGGCGCCACGATCGTTGCGGCTGCCAGCACCGGATTCGAGGCAGCAGCACCCGTCGAGGGGATTGTGCCGCTAGCAACAATAGAGTGGCTCCGGTGGTCTTTCTCTAGCTTTGTTGGGTTCACCACCGAGCTTGGAGCAACGCTTGCCAGCATTTTCGAGTCCCCATTTTCACTACCACTAGAAGCAGCAGGAGCAGCAGTGATGGGGAGACGCACGCGCTCCTTCTTCTCGTTGTTGCCCGACGGCTTGCGTTTCTCCCCCAGCCGCTCGCGCTCCTTGCGCAGCATGTCCTTGCGCCGCAGGCGCTCCGTAACCTCGAGCGTCACGTCGCTCCAGAGATCCTCGGCGACGCTCAGCATGTGCACGGCCGCAGCATACACACTCCAGCCCTCGCGGTCTTTGTCCGCCTTGTTGTACACGATCGCATTCTCGAACGTTAGCCTCACGTCGCGAATGAAGTCGCCGTGGACCTTGTACTCGAACGCGGCGACCTTCTCGCTGATCGTCAGGAGGTCCATCGGGGTCTTGATAATCTCAAAGTACTCGGGCGCGAGCGCCGGGAACAGCACCTTCGCTGGCTTGCGGAACGGCCAGCAGTTCTTGTCGTACTTTTGGCTGTTGAGCACGCGCAGCAGCTTCAGACACTCCTTCGGCTTGAGGTCCATGGGGACGTTCGCGACCAGCTCGGCGCGCTCGCGGCGCAGCTGCTGTCGCCGGCTCTTCGCCTCCTCTGCTGCGTCCGGGGTCGCTGCTGCGGTCTCATACAGGTTTAGCTCGGCGCATAGCGAGTCGAAGTACCACTGCAGGTGGTTCGACATCTCGCGCACGTGCTGTGACGCCGGGTCGCTCGCGCAGTTGAACGTGACCGCGTTCTGGAAGATGAGGCGGCCCTTCCGCAGAAACTCGCCCACCGCCGGCAGCGCGTGCGCGTGGAGCTGCTCGCGCAGCGTGCGCAAGTCCATGGGCTCGCTGATGAGGCGCAAGTACTCGGCCTGCAGCTGCGGGAAGACCTCGAGCAGCGGCTGGTCGAAGTGAAGCTTCGCCACCTGCTCGATCTTGGCGAGACGGTTGAGCACGCGGTCGCACGCCGCTTCCCAGGGACTCAGGTCACTCTTCTTGCTACTGCTGCTCTTCTTTCCGCTGCTCTTCTTGGCTGAAGAGGACGAGGTGGATGACGCTCTCTGGAGCTCAGATCCAGACACCTTCGAGCCGATCGAACTCTTCAACGGCGGCGGCGACGCCGAAGGAACAGCGGGGCTGACGACTGGAGATTTTTTCGGTACCGAGGGCGCAGCGGAGCCAACTGCGCCGGAGACTCCAGAACCAGTAGTGGGCGCCGAACCCGCACTGCTGCTCCCATTCGGCCGATGGCGGTGGTGCTCGTCACCGCTCTTGTCCTTGCGGTCCTTCTTCTTTTTCTCCTTGTCCTTCTTCTTCTTCTCTTTCTTCTCTTTCTTCTTCTCCTTGCGCTCCTTGCGCTCCTGCCTCCGCTTTAGCTCGTCTGCTTCCGACAGCACCTCTTTCGAAGCAGCCACCGAACTGCTTGACGGTTCCACCTTCACCTTGGCCGCTGTGACTGGTGGCTGTGGCGCCGGTGGCGCTTGGTGGAGAGCATCTCGTGCCTGTGGGTCTTTAGAGGTAATAGATGGTGGTGCGGGGGTGCCGTTGTCGATCTTTACCGCACCAACACCACTGCTACTACTGCCACTTGACGCCATCAGTGTCGACTGGGACTTCGTAGACTCACGAGTCGACTCGCCAGAGGACTTCTTCGTCGGTGATCGCGATGGAACTTTTGCTTTCGACAAGTCCGAAGCCGCCTCCTGCTTCGATACCGAATTCTGGACCTTCACGTCGGACGCAGCAGTGCTTGCCACCTTCGCTGCTACTGGAGCGACGTGTGCAGGTGTACTAGCAGCAGATACCTTGCCTTCGGTAGGCTTGGCTGTCGACCCCCCACCACTGTCGACTGCATGACCCAGCTTTGCAGTGTACAGCTCCACGAAGTAGTCGCGCAGACTGCTCGCCATTGCGCGGATGTCGGCGCCTTCGATCGGGTCGCTGTTGTACTTGTGGCAGTTGGAGAAGATCAGATGCACATCAGCACTGAACTCGTCGACACTCCCGTAGCGGTCGCCCTTGAGCTTGCGCTCAATCTTCGCAAAGTCCATCGGCTCGGAGATGACTTTGAGGTAGTCTGGGTACTTGGTCGTGTCGACCGCGTGGAGAAACGGGCCGGCAGTCGGGATGTCGATGCCGCGGTACCCTTTCATCTTGTGCGCGCGAAGTTGCTTGAGGATGCTCAAACACACCTCTCGCTCGGGAAAGTTCCCGATCGCGCTCTTCGCTGATGCCTTTCGCTTGCTCTTGTCCTCCACCGATGACGACGGGACTGTCACTCCCGGTGTTGAAGAAGCAGACGACGGACGATGCGACTTGGACGACGACGAACTCGACGACGCCTTGTGCTTGTCTTTCGAATGCAGTTGGTCGCTCAGCGCGGAGCCAAACACCTGGTCCACCTGCGCCTTGAGCAAATGTGTCAGCGTCTTCGCCGACTCGCAGTACGTCTGGCCCTGCGGGTCAGGCTTCCAGTACCGGATGCAGTTGTCGAAGATGAGCTTCACCTCCTTCACGAACTCGGACGCGTGCTTGTACACACCCAGGTGCAGGCGCGCGGACACGGTGCTGATGTCCATCGGCACCTTGATCTTCTTGTAGTAGCCATACGGAATCTGGTCCGGCGAGTCGAAGTACGTCTGGATCGGGTACTTGAACCACTGCGCGGTCTCCTGACCGTCCGTGCGGTGGGCGAGGATCTCGTGCAGGATGCCGTGGCACTTCCAGCGCTCAGGGATGCCCGGCCAGCGCCCGCCAATCTTCTCGAAGAGCACCTCGAAGAGTTTCATGAGCGTCACCGCGTGGCTGCGCATCACCTTGCTCAGGATCACGTCACTGTTGTAGATAAGGCAATTGGAGAACACGAGACGCACGTCGTGTGCGAACGCATCGAGATCCGGGTACCCACCGCTACGCAGCTTCTTCTGCACGCCGTAGAGGTGCATGCGGTTCGGCACCTTCACGCGATAGTCGGGGAAGTGGCTGAGCTCCACCGGCTGCAGGAACGGCGCCGCGGGGCTCACGTTGCCTTCCTTGTACTTGATCAGCCGCATGAGCACGCCGAGGCATGCTTGGCTCTCGCTGTCTGACATCTTCCGAGAAGAGGTAAAGGTCGGTGGGGGTGCATCGGCGCTCCTGGCGCTGCTCGAGGAGCTGGGGGGCGCGGACACCGCGCTCGGTTCTTTCGTCGCCGACGCGTCAGATGTCGCCAAAGCGATGGTTGCGGTAGATTCAGACGCAAGTGATGCGCCGGCGTCACCACCACTGTGGTGCTTCTGCTTGTCCTTCTCCTTATCGCGGCTACTGCTCTTGTGTTTGTGCTTCTTGTGCTTCTTGTGCTTTTTCTCCTTCTTGTCTTTCTTGTGCTTACGGTGGTGGCTGTCGTCATTGTCGTCGTCCGACACGTCGCTCTCGTGACGTGCCGCTGTCACCGCCGCGCCGCCCTCATCGTCGCCCTCGAAGACCGTCTCGAGCGCCTTGGCGTACGCCGTGTCGAAGACTCGCAGCAGGTGCTGCGCAGCGTCGAAGACCGAGCCCTTGACGTGGCGGTCGTCCTTGTTGTAGAGCATGGCGTTGTGGAAGACGAGGCGCACGGCGCGCGCGAACTTGGCGGGCGATTTGAAGCGGCAGCGCGAGGGCTTGGTGCCAAGGTGGCGCGTGACGGTGCCCAGGTCCATCGGCTTCTTCACGACCTGCTCGTAGCCGTCGATGCCGCTCACGGGCGTCATGAACACCCACGACCAGCTCTCCTGCACGCGCTTGTTCGTCAGCAGCTCGAGCAGCCGCACGCACTCGGCGTGCGCGCGCTCCGAGATCATCTTGTGGTCTCTCGAATTGCATAGTGAAGGAGAAAAGAGTGGTTGGGTTTTATTTTGTGTCCGGGGAGATACTGACTGCAAGCTATCTAGTGCACTACTAGTACCTCCGACTCAAAGTGCCTCGCATTTTGCCACAAGTTAATAACGAATAACGAAGAAAGGATGGCGTCGGCGGGCGGCGAGCGCATGTCGACGAGCGACTTCAAGCGCAAGCGCGAGCTGGACGAGGCGCGCAAGAACGGGACGCTGCCGCCGGAGCAGGATGCCGACGGAAACCTCATCAACCCGCACAACCCCGAGTACATCAGCAAGCGGCCGTGGTACTTGGGCGACTCGGGACCGTCGCTCACGCACCAGTCGCTGCAGCGCAAGGCGCAGCTGCTGTCGCTGCACGAGGCGGACGCGCTGCACGCGCGCGGCCGGCGAAGCGCAGGGTCAGAATCAGGAGCGGCGCCAGCAGCGAAATGGCGCAAGGGCGCGTGCAAGAACTGCGGCGCCACGGGCCATGCGACGCGCGAGTGCGTTGAGCGCCCGCGCAAGGTCGGCGCGTGGAAGACACGGCGCGACGTGGTGAGCGACGACGGCGCGCGGGTCGACGTGCGCACGCAGCAGTTCGGTCGCTTGGCGTTCGACGCCAAGCGCGACCAGTGGCTCGGCTACGACCCCAAGGACCATGCCAAGACCATCGCGCGTTACGACAAGATCGACGACGCGCGCAAGAAGCTGCGCGTCGAGCAGCTCAACAAGAAAGCGCAGGAGACAGTTGACGGCGATGGTGCTGGCGGCACTGCTAAGAAGCGCCGGAGCAACGCTGAAGAAGGCGCTGAAAACTTCAACTCCGACTCCGACTCCGACTACGACTCGGACAGGGAGTCGGAGGACGAGGAGTTCCGCGACCACGATCAGGGACCGATGTTCACGGAGCGCGTGGCGCGCCAGGGTGGCGTCGGCGGCGCGCAGATGAAGACGACGGTGCGCAACCTGCGCATCCGCGAGGACACGGCCAAGTACCTGCGCAACCTCAACCCCAACTCAGCGTACTACGACCCCAAAACGCGCTCGATGCGCGAGAACCCCAACCCGGAGCTCCACCCGGAGGACACGACGTTCGCGGGCGACAACGTCGTGCGCTACACAGGCGACGCGCAGCGGCTCGCGGCAGCGCAGCTCTTCGCGTGGGAGGCGTACGCTAAGGGCACGGACATCCACCCGCTTGCGAACCCGTCGCAGGCCGAGTTCCTCAAGAAGCAGTTCGAGGAGAAGAAGGCGGCGCTCGAGAAAGAGAAGGCGCGCAAGATTCTCGACAAGTATGGTGGCCAGGAGCACCTGGCGGCGCCTCCGAAGGAGCTCCTGCTCGCGCAGAGTGAGCACTACGTCGAGTACACACGCGACGGCCGCGTACTCAAGGGGCTTGAGCGCGCGCCGGTCAAGTCCAAGTACGTCGAGGACGTGTTCGAGAACAACCACACGACCGTCTGGGGCTCCTGGTTCGACCGGAGCGAGCGCGCGTGGGGGTACGCGTGCTGCCACTCGAAGGTGCGCAAGTCGTACTGCACGGGCGAAGACGGCAAGCGCGCGCTCGAGGCGTCGATGGCCGCGAAGAGCGAGCGGCAGATGCTCACACCAGCGGCGGCAGGAGAGGAGGAGGCGTCGAAGAAGAGTTCGAGCGACAACAGCAACACGATCCACAAGCGCAGCGACATGTACGGCGAGAACGTGGCGCCGGAGCTGGATGACAAGAAGCTGCGCCGGGCACTGCGCAAGGCCGCGAAGGAAGGCGCTGAGATGGACGAGAAGCGGCGCAAGTACAACTCCATGGGCAACTACGAGGTGGACGCGGAGGAGATGGAGGCGTACAAGTTGCTGCGCACACGCAGTGACGACCCGATGGCCAAGCTGCTTGGCAACGCTGATGCGCTGCTGGACGAATGAGCGAGTGCCTGTGAGTCCGAGTCGAGATGCGTAATAAGTAGATGAGTTGACAGAGGATACCTTTATTGCGGCGATATTGCTGAAGGGATAAGAGCGCTGTTCAATGACGCACGCGCGCGCGATGGCGGTGTGAAGAATCCCATGCCACTCACTCATTTCTTGGTGGAGGGAAGCCAGCCAACGCCCGCTGCATCTCCAGTGCTGAGTGCTTACTTCGGCACTGGGAAGAGCTCGTCAAGCAGACGGAGCGTGTCTTCGGGAGACTTAACCGCG
>JAASFW010000736.1:0-12421 GCA_023334005.1 Globisporangium orthogonon
ACTGATGCATCGGACTGCGCACTGCAGGCGCCGCTACGCACGTTCTTCCTGCAGGTCGCGATCCTCGCAATGCACCAGAACGGCCGCGACACGCACGTCCGGCAGGTCAAAGTGTACGCGCCGCGCGAGTCTGGCGCGCTCGACCGGCGCGTGCCGGAGCCCTCAACCGAGCTCTTCGGCGCGTTCGCGAGCATCCGATGAGAGTAAGGATGCGGAACAAGGAGATAGTGGAACGAAGGGCTGCATGTTAGTTGACACGACTGCTGCTGCTGCTGTCGCTGGTGTGTGACTGGAAACTTGAGATGGGCAAATCGCAGGCGGCGGCGCGAGGCGGTGGGACCGGGCGTGGCCGAAGGTGTCTGTCTGCAGCTCCATGAAAGCGCCGAGAGGCATGCGCTAGAGCGCCGTCTCCTTCTTGGGTGGCGGTGAGACGCCGAGGGTGAAGCCGCCGTTCATCTTGTCTTGTGACCACTGCGCCAGACTCGCTCTGTCGGCGTGAGAGCGAGACCGCTAGCTTGCTCGGTTCGGCTTCAGCGTCGGCCGGGTCATGTTTGCGCTTGAGCCGCACCTTCTCCTCAACCTCCAGGTTCCCGCGGCTTTGTCGGTGGCGCCTCACACTAAATGAACGTGCGGGCGGCACGACTGCATGCTTTGTGTTGAGACCCAGACTACAGAGAGCGTCCTCACTCAGCTCGACGGTCCAAACATCCGTCAGCTGGGTGCGCTTGACGCCGCGCGCACCAATCCTCGCAGTGCGCGTCCTGACATGGGAGACTGAGCTGGATCGCCAGCGCTCCTCGCACTCGGCGAACACCTGCGCCCTGATGCCGTGCTGCTCGTGTACTCGAGCACAGAGTACTTGGGGTCTTTTGTCGAGCACGTGCTGGAAAACTCTGTCTCGACGTAGTCGTCTTCGCACTGCATGCGAAGCGCAAGGCGCCGGGTGCGTGGCAAACTCATTCCGCACACCTCAGTGCTTACACTCGTTGCACGCTGCGCGAGAGCAGCGGGAGGTCGAAGCAGCAGTTGGCGCGCTCGCGGCAGGAAGGTGACAAGTTCCCAGCAGCAGCAGCAAGAGAGCGAAGAAAGAGGTTGACGCCAGAGATAAGCTAGCACTTCTTTCGCAGAACGCAGGTGCGCTGCTCACTCGCGAAACTTGGAATGCTCGGTCGCGTTCTTGAAGCTGCCGTTCATACACATGCAGAGGAAGAGTGAGAGGGCAAAGCGCCTCACATATATGCTGCATGCGCGATGCACGCACACGCCCTTGAAGATTCTGCTCATGGACGCCACCTCGGCATCCGTGCGCGCCATCTTGTCCACGTTCTGCGCCAGCAGCGCGACGGACGCGTGCAGCTCCGTCATCCTGGCTGCCAGCTCTGCGTACGCGCGGGCCTTCTCGTCGTCCATGGAGCTGGCGCTGATGCTGAGTTTGAGTGGACAAAATACATACTGAATGCAAGTCAAGCCATTTCTATACAGTATACGAGGTATACTTTTGATACCTCGAAACATGAAATTCACTACAGGCATAACCTCGTGTTCTGTTGCAGTCGGTATGATGCAAAATGGCGTGTTTGTGTGCGAGGTCTAGAGCGCCTGGAGACAGCCATTCGCAGTGAAGAAATCGGACTGGAAGGTGAGAAACGATTCGTGCTCTTGTGAACGCGTGTTTGCCAGTTTGTTGGAGCTCTAACGAGTTGAATCAAAGAGATGTGAGAGTACAGTATCATCAACCGGTGATGATCATCAGCAGATTCTGAGCCTGAGTCTTGCGGCCAGGATTAGACGTGCACAGGAGCGAAAGTTCACGAATCGCAGCAGTACGTGCAAGAAGAGCAGCTAGCAAGCGGGTCAGAGGAAGGAATTTGGAGGAACGTGCATCACCACTACTCCGATTTAGGTGCCACGGCCAAAGTCGAGATGGGGCGCGTAGGAGGAGGTGCCACCGTTGAGGAAGACGATGCGGAGCTGAAGCAGTCGCTGCACCAGAAAGAAGCCCTCACGGCGCAGATGATCTCCATCATCTCCACGCGGCTCAATTCGCTGCAGACAATCGGTAAAGTATACTCCTCTGGCTGCGGAAATCGCTGATCTCGGCGCTGCTTGCTTCGTAGATGTTCGAACTGACGTTGTTGCATGCCTGGAACTTGCTGCTCCCCACATTGTCTCTGCGCCTTCTCTTCGGTAGCAAACAATCGGCAGTTCGGCCTCGAGTGCGATCTTCGAGTCAACTCGGACTACTGCTCGAAAATGGTGCGACTTGGCGCTGCGATGTCACATCTGCCCGGCAGCGTTCCTCTTCAATACATTCATCAGCTCGGATAGGCTGACAACTCACTTGTCGTGTCTCCTCATCTGCATTTCCAGGTTCCCGGACTCCAAGATCCGTACGAGAACCGAGTCGGAAGTTCCGGGAAGGCAAAGCCCGTGTCGTCGACGGCGATCGCGAGCAACCAAGCGATGATGGAGCGTCTGTTTGGCCCGGACGAGAAAACGCGCCTCCGAACGGTGTGTGATAGTGTCTGCGTCGTCACTCTCGCTCATGCTCCGCTGCGTGCTCCTGATCACTGACGCCTGGACTCTGACGATGGCTTTGCCTCTCGTTTCCTGTACGCACAGCAAATCCTCAAGAAGAACAAACTCGAGCTGCAGAAGAACGAGAACCGCCGCAACGCGCGGATCCTGCTCGAGAAACAGCTTCAAGCGAGCATCGAGGGACACGTCACACGCACTGTCGAGAGCTACACCTACTCGGTGAACGGCTTGGATGGAAACGGTAGCGGCGGCAACAGCAACACCGTGTACGTGAACTCGAAGACCCTGCTGCTGCACACTTTCGAGCGCATCCGGATCACGAGCGGTAAGAAGAGCTTCAGACGCTTCTTGCTCTCGGAGGTCTCGTGCACGCTGTTTGAAGAGATGTTTTGGCTCTCGTTCTGCCATTTCTACCAAAAGGTGCGTCCGGATGGATGTTGCTCGTTCGCTTGCTCGTCATCCGTGTACTACTTGCTACGCGGTGGCTTTGCTCACACAGCGCTCGCTTGCTCTTTGCTTTGGTGACGCTAGAAATCCATGCCACAGCAGCGTGCGCTCGTCGAGGAGCTCAGTGTCAAGTACGTCAAGATGCTCGCGACGCTGCACGGCAACATTGACTACATCTTCCGCATCTATCCGTACGCGATCTCGAGCGGCGTCTGCTGGGGCTTTCACTACCTCTTCCCCGGCTCGCGACATCTCTACACGAGCGAGTTCAAGAACGAGATCTACCTGTTCGTCTGCCAGCTGCTGCTTGGTCTGAAGCTCTGTCCCGTGTCGGTGCAGAGCATGCGTCGACAGTACTTCCCCGACGAGATCCTCGATGACGCGAGCGGGAAGAGCAAGGTAGCCAAGCCGCCGCTTTCTGCACCAGGCGACGGAGGCGGCTCATCGTCGACACTCGAAGCAGATTTTGCCATCTTGCCGCGCATCCAATCGGTCGGTGCGCTGGGAGACGATGCTGCTGCAGCTCGCGGTGCAAAGATGAAGAAAAATGCGAGCGAGTCGTATCTCGGCAAGCAGGCGCTCAACGACAACTCGATCGAGCGGATTCTCGAGATCTCGATACCCGATGTCACCAGCAGTGTACGACGGATGTGAATTAGTCTATCTGGTGCTAGTTGCTCACGTTGTTCACGATTGACTAACCGAGTGGTTGCGTGTCTGCGCTTCAAGACTGGAACTGCGCCGCGGCGAACGCATCAGACACGTGCGATGTTCAACGCGTCACAGCTCAGTCCGCTCATGAAGGAGTACTTTGGCTCGCAGACCAAAGGCGTTAGGAAGCCGTGCTTTCTGCTTCGCACCACGCCGTTCGAGGGCTGCAACGTCGGCGGCGAAGACACGTACCACCAGCAGTGAGTCTGGTACTTGTTATCCATGACGATCACCGCTGCATGAAGATCTCATCTAATTTCTGGTGTCCCTATCGGGCTCTCTCACTTACTCGCCAGCTATCGACGCAAGAACCAGAAGAGCTACGCCGCCGAGGCGCTCCGAGAGCAGGAGAAGTGCCGCCACGACATCCACAAGGTCCAGAGCGTCACACGCCGCGAGATCGACGCGCTGCAAGAGGTTTGCGATATTGCTTGGCGCGTTTTCAGCGACGAGAACAGTGTTAACTAGGATTCCACTCATGGTTCGTGCGCTCCTGCTGTTGTTGCAGACTCGAGACGTGGTGCTCAACAGCGGCAAGAAGGCGGTGCAGGCGTATTGCACGCTCTTGCTCACGAAGAAGAACCAGGCAGCAGAGGAAGAGGAAGCGCAAACTAGTGCCTCCGCGATATCGTCGCTGACCAAGTGATCCAGATTCCCACAGGAGACGGTTGGGCTGGTAAGAAAAAAGCGTCAACACAGCTTCTTCGCCACGCTGCTTTCACTGCTGCTCACCTTATAGCAAGCATGATCTCGAGTTCCGGCAGCCTCGTACATGCAATAGAATGAACCAATCCACCTGTCATAGCAACTATCAACGTAGAATCGCGTCTGAGCTCCGCATGGCACGTGGAGCGCACGCTCTGACATGCTCGTTCCAGCAACTCCTGCTGCCTCTCATCCATTGCTGCCGCCATCCGGTGTTTCCACAGGACACCAGACCAAGTTACGACGAGATCCTGCTCGACGTGCGCAAGTACACAGCGCTCAAATCCCTCCCGAGTGACACCGCTCCCCTTCCTGACGAGTACCCGTCACCGGCTCTGCAAAGTGCCCACCTTGACTTTGTCGACAGGATATCGAGTTTGTGGGAGTAGCGAGATTCTTGGTGTGCCCGATTCATTTTATGTCAACTGAATTGTGCGTGTCAAAATGGCCGCTTCATTTGGATTGGAAGCTTTTGGACATCAACAGCAGTTCAACGATGCTCGCAGACCTCGTCACGGCGCTCCAGCGCGTGGCGCCGCGCCTGCGCGTCTACGAGCCGCACGACGGCAGCTGGCAGCAGGTGCGCTGCGCTTGAGTGCGCACAGACATCTGCATGCGGCTGAAATGTACTTGCTTGTGTGCTGGGGCTCGATGCAGGCAGAGCGAGTCGTGCTCGATGCTCGCGACCAGCTGAACGAGCTGCTGCGCTCGCCGGAAGGCGTCGAGCAGCTGCGCAGCAGTGCCGCGTTGAATGACATGCGCGCGCTTGTGCCGGAGGTGGGTGCTTTGCCAGCGAGTGTCGGGAGTGTCAAGTATGTCAGGAATGTCAAGAATGTCAAGAACACCGCTGTGCTCGCGCGAAAAACTGCAGGTTACGCGTGGAGACATTGCGGAGCTGCACGTCGCAGACTTCGTACTCGGGATGCTTTTCGCGCAGCCGTACATGGCGTTCGAGGACGTGTTCCGCGGGTATGGACCGGAGGTGCGAGGACTTGGAGAAAAGTATCGGGCGACTTTGGGAAGAAAATGTCATCCGAAGCTGATCACATCGTCCTCGACTTGACGCGGGAATCCATCAGTACGGCAAGGAGCTATCGGCGGAAGCGCGCAAGAGCGAGAACCTCGTCAAGTCGTCCTATGTGCGCTGAATGTGGGCGGGTTGATGGTGGTGGCGTTGGGTTCGATGCATTCGGCTGAATGTTGATATCGGCAGATCTACGGCGAGATCCTGTTCTTCCCGTTCGCAGATGCGATCCGGTACATCGCACCGACACTACCGGAGCACGCGGTGTTCTACGATCTGGTGCGGAGTTGATGCGTTATTGTGGAAAAGGGAGCGATGCGGCGAGCTGATTCTCGAGTTGAGTTGTGTGGTGGCTGTCTTACTCGCGGCGGGAGCAGGGCTCCGGGGTCGGCAAGGCTGTGATCGCGGCGAGCTTGCTGCATCCTTTCGACCAGGCGATCGGGATCGAGCTTCTTGAAGTGCGTGGCTCACGCATTCCAGTGCGTGGCTATGAACACTCTCCGTGTTGTTCACACTATGCTGGCTGGTTTGGTGTAGCCGCTCGTTGCGTGTGCCGACAAGCGCAAAGGTCCACTTGTAAAGCGCGGCAGCCCATTCCAGACCGACATCGAGTTCCTGCACGCGAGCATCCTGACGACGTCGTGGGAGAATGGCGACGTGGTATTCTGCCACGGCACGTGCTTCAGCGACAAGTGCGTGCTTTGAGTAAATGTGTCGGAGGCTTGGTGCGGAAGAACGGCGTGGGATCCTGACGGTCTGCGCTTGGCAGAGAGTGGGCGGATGTCTCACTCGCGGCGGAGAAGCTCAAACAAGGCGCGTACTTCCTCTCGACGTCGCACGTGCTGCAGTCGGCGCTCTTCGAGGTCGTGAAGAGTTGCAACTTCAAGATGAGCTGGGGCACCGCGACGCTGTTTATCCACGTACGTCTGTCTATGCGTGTGTGTGCTGTTGCGAGGAGAGAGCTACAATAGCTCCCTTCGTGCGATCAATTGGTCTTATCTGCGCTTGGAAATGGCATGCAGAGACGACGTAAGATCGGCCGCTGGGCTGCCCAGATGCTGCGTGGCGGACGCGCCACACGGACGGATCTACTCGAGCAGCAGCAACAACAACAAAAGCTGCAGAAAACGGAGGCTGCTGGCGCCCCGAAGAACGACGAGCTCCGCGAGTGACGAGAAGAGAGTGTCTTCTGATAGCGACACTGAAGCAGCTTACTGTAGTCCGTGAGAGGTGAACGACGCCAGAGGAGTTTGCTGTTTTAGTGTTGGATACCGCTCGCCAACACTCCGAACGATAGACGTGATCATCGCTACCGAATCACCTCATGAATGCGTGAAAGCCGATGGAGTGAGGATGCCTGCCTACCTACCCACCTGCATTTGCACACTCGACATGATAACCACGCCAGAGATACTAGAGCGCAATGGAGCAGTCGACAGCACATGCTGGCGAATGTGCGACTGCGGATGACGACGCCGCAGCTGCATGTGCCAAGACTTGCTGCAAGCTGTGATTGGTTTATCATGTAGTTCAGGACAGCCATAGTGCTGACTGAAAGTTGGCAGCGTTGAGAACAGATGACTGGCGCCCGCCATAGACGAACCAATCGCTCCATACAACACCCAACACCGGGAGAAGTGGTGGTGGTGGTGGCCAGGTTGTGAGGATCACTCTGCGAAGGCAATACACTCCAACCTGATGTGTATCGCCTTCGTGAGATATTAGGAGATGGGGGCGTGGTGCATGCGAGCCGAGTGAGCGAGTGGTTGCGTCCGAGCCACTCATTCACGCATGTCCGGCGTGCCAGCGACCAGACCCGCATTGGTATCGTCGTGGCTTCAGTCAACTTCGAGTAGGACTCGGATGTGTGTGCAGCGTACACTTGTGCTCGCACTGTCGACTGAGCAGACGTGTGAGATCAGAGTAGATGCATGACAGCCCGGATTTGAAGTTGCGCGATGTGAGCGAGCTGCGTCCAGACATTCACCCGCTCGCGGTGCGACACACTGGTGCTCTTCAAGTAGGGCAGCGTGTATGTCAGTTCAAAGCCGCGGAGTAAACCTTCATTCTTTGCGCGCGCCTTGAATGTGCTGATCGCACTCGCTCGACAGCAGCACCACGATCGATCGACCGACCGACCGACCAACACCTTCGCAGCCTCGTTCGTGGACTGGGCCAAGCCCTGAAGACTTGGTCCGTTCGAAACACAATGACGCTTCTCGAACACATTCCTCCTTTCGCGGCGTGCGCCACGCAACTCGCTTCAACATCACCTCCGAGAGCACGATCAGCACTCGGCGAAATGGCGATTGCAGCAGCTCCACCGAAGGATCCGCTGCACCTTGAAGCCCGCTCGTCCTCGTCTACTGCGCGAGATCCTACGAATCCCACCTCACACTATGGCATGGAGGACTTGGTCACCAAGACTCCCATGACTTTCGGTTCCCTCACGCGTGATACCTACAAGCCGTGCTGGCCGCTCTACGCCAGCGTCGTAGTGTCGCTCATGCTCCCGTTCCAGTTTGGCTGGTCCATCTCGCAGCTCAACTTGGCTGCGTTCGCGAACCAAGACGCCTGCGATGCTCGGCCTGTGCGCGACGGCACTTGCCTCATGTTTCCTGGACACTCCAAGTCCGAGTGGACCTACGTTGTCAACGCCTGGATCGTCGGTGGCATGATCGGCAGCCTCTCGTGCGGCACACTCGCGGACGTATATGGTCGGAGGCGAGCTCTCATGACAAGTGCTGTGTTCATGATCGTCGGCGGCGCGATCCAAGCTAGCGCGTCAAACATCCCTGCGTTCGTCGTCGGTCGCGCCCTTGCTGGCATCTCGTCAGGCAGCGCGACAGGAATGGTCGGTGGATACGTGAACGAGATTGCGCCACCACACCTGCGCGGCACGCTTAGCGGAGGACTCCAGCTCTCGCTCTCGCTCGGCAGCTTCCTCGTGGTCTGCGTATTCTTCTTCGCGAGCACGAGCAGTGGCTGGCGCTACATCGCGGGCTTCCAGGCGATCTACGGCATTCTCTTCCTCGTTCTCGCGAGCTTCCTGCTCGCGGAGAGTCCTGCATGGTTGCTCGCGAAAGGCAAACGTGATGTCGCCGAGCGAGTTGCAGCGCGTATCTACGGCGAGCAGTACGTCTCGCTTGCACTCTCTTGGATCGAGGAGGATCGCGCAATGGCAACTACTGCAGCAGCGAGTGGATCCGAGGATGCCGAAATGCCGTCACAGCGAGACTCGTACGGCACGCGAAGCCGCTCCGAGCCGCTGCTGCGTCCAAGCGCCGCGCAGTCACCGGGTGGACTGAGCAACAGAGTATCAATGCTTCTCTCTCCGCCGTTTAGACGCCAGCTCGCGGTCGCCATCATGATCTCGATCGCGCAACAACTCTCGGGCATCAACGCTGTGTCCTACTACTCGTCCGGCACCTTCGTGGATGCCGGTATCTCGGACGACCGCGTCGGCAACCTGGTCTCCACGCTCATGGGCTTCATTCCCTCCTTTGCCGTCGGAGTCGTCGCCAAGCGCTTTGGGTACCGCCGAGTGCTGCTCGCTGGTTTCCTTGGGATGCTCGTCTGCGCCGTGGGGATCACATTCTCACTACTCTCGGGTACCACCGCGCTATCCATCATCTTCATTGGCGCATATGTCGGCTGCTTCGCGCTGAGCCTCGGACCTCTCATCTACGCCGTGGTGGCCGATCTCTTCCCAGCGTCGATCCGCGCGACTGCTTCGGCTGTGTGCATTTTCTTCTCGTGGCTCTCGAACCTCGTTGTCGGCGTGTCGTTTCCGTATCTGACCGCGGCGCTGGGCGATCTCTCCTTCCTACCGTTCGTCGCCACGCTCTCGATCTTCTTTGCGCTCACGCTCAAGACGCTGCCGGAGACGCTCGGTCGCACAAGCGATGAGATCCAAGCCGAGTTCCGTGCTCTGCAATGCGAAAAGGTCGGCGCAAGTGGATGCACCAATGCGCCAACTCCGGGACGTGCGCGGTAAATCCTGGGTGAGTAGACAGCGCAGGACGTGCATTGGCAAGTCTGGTAGACTTCGAACACAGTGATCGGCGATGCTAGGGAACCTGATAAGAGCAGTCGATCCGACATTGTTCATTGATCCATCGATTCTCTGTTCATGGCTCTGGGAATGCCGATTTCGTGGGTTATGCAACTCGCGATGGCCCGTTCGAGTCCATTCTGCGACGCTCGAACCGAGGTTTTCCAAACCGGAGAGCTGGCGGGAGCGCAAGGCCACGCGTGAGTGGCGTCAGGAGCGACAAGCAAGAATCCCAGTCATACAGCGACCACACTTCAGCAGACTTCGAGTGTTGCAAGGTTTCATCAAGGTATTCTTTTCGTGGATATATACTCTGAGTGTAGTCAATGCTATTTGCCAGGCTCTTCAACACTTTACTATTGTATTGATATACAAACTACCAGTCATTTTCTCTGACCGGTTCTCCGCCAGCCATTCTTTGGCCCATGCACCGCTGACGGCCAAAGCAACTCGCATCAGCGACGCTCAGAATCTCGAACCCTTCGTTCTACTCGATCCCCACCACCACCCCGAAGCCAAGTAAGCGGATGAGCTGGTCCCTCCCCGCGACGGGAGCGAGCCGCATGCGCACGCGCCAGAGCGGCGCAAGCTGTTCCGGCGCCTGCGCATGCGACTTTGGAGGCAAAATCACTGCCGTCTCGCAGGGTGTCTGTCCCCGCACTCGCGGCGCGCTCACGTGCACGTGTGTGGGGACGGACGCACCGCGGTGGAGTGAACATGTCCTTGGCGTTCTGCGTGTGTATTAATGTATGTGTGTGCTGCTGCTGCTGTCTGGTGCGACTCGCTCGCTGCCGCTGCCGTCACTGTGTGTCCAGAATGGTGCGAATGAGCGTGCTCGCCGACTGCCTGAAGACCATCTACAACGCCGAGAAGCGTGGCAAGCGCCAGGTGCTCATCCGCCCGTCGAGCAAGGTCATCGTCAAGTTCCTGCAGGTGATGCAGAAGAACGGTGCGTGCGCCTTGTCGAGTGATGCATCGAGGTTCGATGAGCGGCGAGATCATCAGACACTGACTCTTGTGTATCTCTGTACAGGCTACATCGGCGAGTTCGAGATCGTCGACGACCACCGCGCCGGCAAGATCGTGGTGGAGCTCAAGGGCCGCATCAACAAGTGCGGTGTCATCTCGCCGCGCTTCGACGTGACGCTGACGGAGTACGAGAAGTGGATCAACAACCTGCTGCCGTCGCGCCAGTTCGGCCACATCGTGGTGTCGACCACGTACGGCATCATGGACCACCACGAGGCGCGCCGAAAGCACACGGGTGGCAAGATCATCGGCTTCTTCTACTAGACGAGCCAAGTCTTCCCGCCAGCTTCCAGCCACGCATGAGCTTTGCGAACGAACGATAGGGGACCAGTTCAACCAGACCGCCGCGTAATCGACTCCTCTTGCTGCTGTCTTGTACTGCAGTGTGCGAGTAGGAGTCGCCAACAAGGTGATCTTTTCGGGTCTGTTCGTCTTCCTGATCTTCCTGCTTCGCTTGATGTGTCTGTCTTTGTCGCAAGAGTGATGCTGTTGGTGCTGCGGTTGGGCCCAATTGATCGCTGCTGCTCTCGCCATTCTTCACATCTGCACCAGAATGCCGCGTCTACCAGGCCAGTCGTTTGCAGGGGAGGTATGTCAGCAGCAGCAACGGCAGAACCGATCTGGCCTTTGTCGGTCTGATTCCTGCTGTTTTTGCGCGGAAAGTAGTCGAAGTCTACTGCGCTCCGAGTGCGAGGACAGCCAGGAGTGGGCGATCCAGCTTTAGCCGACACTGCAAAGAGAGTCTGTGTCAAAGCGATCAAGACGCGCGAGAACGGCCCCTTCCGTATCATCCGCCTTCGACATTCGCTGCACACAAGTCGGCGGACATCCGCAACACTCCTACCACCATCGACACACCACGAAGAAAGAACCTGGACGAGTTCCAGAACGAAGACCCTTTCGAGTGACTACCGCGTCAATGATGTTCGTGTGGTAGGTAGCAAGACATCATATTATGCTCCAGAACACTGGCGCGTGAATTCCCTGCCCGACTCCAGTCACTCTACTGTAGCTCTCTATGTTCTCCTCGACCTGAACATCACTGCATGATCAGCAGTGGCACGTAAGGGTCTTCTTGAACTCTCGCAAGTTCTTGACGATCACAGGTGCCTCGTCCTCCGCGACCAATTTCTCGAGCGGCATGAAGTGGCTGCTCTTGCCCACCACATGCACACGGAGTTTACGAGCTCCGCCCGAGCTGCTGTCGCCGTTCGCGAGTAACCAAGCGTCGTAGCACTCGATTAGTCCTTGCAACGTGCACTGGTTGAGTGCTGCGACGATTTCACGGTCGGCGAAGAAGTCGAGTCCTCGACCTTGGATCTCCTCCCAGTATCGATCGGTCTCGTCCGTGAGGTTTGCATCGGGTCGTGACTTGATCCGCTGCAACGTTGCAACGTGGTTCGCGAACGTCTCCGCTGACAGTTCGTGCAGATACTGCAGGAAGTCCTCGTGGACGAACTTGTCGATGCGCACGGCGATCTCGCCCGAGGGATGTGACGCAGACTGGACGGCGATGCTGAAACCCAGCACACCGTGAGTGTCGCGAACACAGCAGTAGACTTCGTAGCCGAGCTGTTGGATGGTACGTAGGTGGTGGAAGAGCGGCTCCTGCATGATCTGGTTGATCAGGTTCGCGTACGCATGCTGCTCGTAGCCGCACTTGCCGATCTGGTAGTACACCTCGACCGCCGAGTTAGTCTCTTCGTCATGTTCGCTCATATCCCGAACAAGAATCCCGTTCGATGTGAGAGGAAGTTCCGTCGTGTGCGGCCGGGTAGGCGTCTTCGGCGGCGTTGGGATCAACGATGAAGGCGAGTGCCGGATACGCGCGCTCAAGATGTCTTCAACACTCAATTGAAGCGCGATAGCGTCGTCGTGTATGCTGTTGCCGTGCACGAGACTCCGCAGCGTGA
>JAASFW010000737.1:0-12362 GCA_023334005.1 Globisporangium orthogonon
CAAGATGGGCGAAATGCTCGACGGCGACGACAACGCAACACTTGAGGCAGCACTGTGCGAGTGTACGCGACAGCTAGAGTCTCTGTGCGAGGAGCTTGGTGTGGATCCGATCGAACGTGACGACGAAGCACTCAACATCGATACTCGAGCACATGCGAAACGATGCGAGAGCACTCAACTCGAAATCTCGGCGGTGGAGATCGCGGCCGAGTGCATGCGAACCCTCGAAGCTCTGAGTGACATCAGGTAGGATCAACTGCTGAGCTTGTCTGCATTGGATGCTGAGTACAGATGATACCAGCTTGCTATGTCTCGAACAGACAAGAGTCGGAAGTCACCAGCTCGGTAGAGTGTCTCTCAAGAGATGCACCGACTACTGCAAGCAATGGGTCCTCAGTCGAGTGCGCTCAACATGAAGATTGTTCGCCATTCGCAGTGAGCCGAGACTCGGTGAATCGAGACCTGCTTGACGAGATGAGTGCGCTGGCGAGCGAGCTGAGTGACTTTGCGGGGCTCATGGTGGAGACGTCAAACGAAGTTGCTGAGGAGTGTGTGAAGCCTCAAGAGGAAGAGAGTGTCGAGAACGCAGCACTTCCGAAGGACCCGCATGAAGCTACAGCACCTGGTCGCGGTGCTCCAAACTGTAGAGGAACTACAGTGTTCTCTGCACTGGAAATCCTCACATCGAGTGTGCAGCCTCCACCAAGCTCTGCTGACATCCGGCTTCGCACTCTAAAAGGTCAGCCTCGAGCAGGCTATCTTCCTCCACCTGCGCACTCAAGATACCAGCAGATGCTGCGTCGGTATCCCCCAAAGCCGAAGCCGAACGCGAGTTCTCGCAAGGGCAAGCAAAATGATCGAACTGCTGCAAAACACCCACTGACCTCGAAAGTGCGCGAGATCCTAAACAGCCCGACACTCTGGAGGGAGTACCAAAGCAAGAGTTTTCAGCAACACATTCAGCGGCAGCAACACGCGCGGCACCTGGTCGAGCAGGAAGTCGCCGCTGCAGAGAACGCATGCGCAGCACACTTTAAACGAGCGCAATGTGGACTCAAAATCACTGATCAAAGAAGAGATGGTCCGGACGAGAAACTCGGTGGAAGACTGAGCACGGTCTACAATGCGACGTATCTGCGGCAGTTCTGGAGATCCCGAAAGGGTCGAACTGATAACAAGAGTGTCCAGGAGGCTACGGACATAGCTTTTGATGCTGCAGAAAGGCAGAAGGAGGAGGAGACAGCAGACGGTCTCGCTCTAGTTGCGAATGGCGTGCTGTGCGGCGTATACATCTACGGCAACCGTCGTCTCGGACTCGCGTACTTCACATTCTCGACATTGCCGCAGCTCGAAGAACGTGTGTGCCGGCACTTTCGGATCTCCGCGATTGCGAACGTTTACAAAGAGCGCGTACTCCCGTGCTCCAGAAAGCGGCACGGCCTCAAGACGAAGGCGTTGCAGCGCATCACGATGTTTGAGCAGATCAGAGACGGTGATCGACTCTGCGTAACCCAAGACTCGTACGAAGACATGGCGATACTTTGTGAGTGGATCAAGCAGCGGCAGCTTCGGGTGTACAACATTCAGCGCCAGGAGCCGAGCACAGGAGTCCTGTCAGCAACGACCCGGTCTTCCTCGAACGCCCAAGCTGAGGGGAACTCTGGAACCTCCGAAGGGCATGCAGCAACAAGAAGCAGCGCCGTTCGCAATACGGCGACTGCGTCCACGACTGCTACTGCTGGAGAGAGTCTCTGGGATGCGAACGGCAGAAGCGTGTCAATCAAGAAGCAACTCCAAGTCTAAACAACCATGAGCTACTGTTCTGAACAATTGCATTTGCAAAAATGTTCTCTCTCACAGACGCACCAAGTGAGCGTCAATACGATGGATGCTTCATTGAGCAATGTGATGCTGGATGTCGTGTTGCGTGTGAACTCGCACTGATTTTGCTAGCATGAACACACTTGCAATGCAAACTCGCGATAAATTTGGTCCCTGTCTCGAGCACAGTCGACTGCACATCACACAACGCAAGCGCTGCGGGCAAGCAGGCGAGAAAGATGGACGTGTCCGTGAACAACTTGTCTGTGATCCCATCCAGCGCCGAACCCACGGTTGTCACTGCTCGTACGGCTCGAAGCACAGCCAGCGAGCGCTTCGCGATCCGAGCACTCTGGATCGCGGTCGTGCTTATCCACACAATGTGTGGCGCGTACTACGCGTTCCTTGCATTGCTGTACTTCGCGCTTCCGGCAACACTCGCTGGAGATCATATGCGCGCGTTCGGACTGGTCATCGGCTTGAACAAGCTCCCGGTGCTCGTGGTCTTCTTCGCAATCTGCTCGATGCTGCATGCGGTGCTTCTGCTGGAGATGCTTGCTGTCTCGGTGCATCGTCGCTCCCTGGTCTACTACTCGAATATCGATCTGAACTCGCTGACGAAGAGCGCAAGGTCGCTTCGCCACCGCATCACCAGATCAGCGTTATCTCAGGTCCGAGTTCTCCCCAAGCAGCCTCGGGAGCTCACAAGAAGACCGACAGGACGGTTGGGCTCGACGTGGGACCGCTGGTTTGGCTTTGCTGGGTACTTCGGAGTCGGAGGCAAGCACTTCACGCTGCTGTTCATTGTGCGGGAGGCCCTCGAAGCGACACTGCAGTCCATTCAAGCGTACCAATTGAGTAAGTTCGTGCCGCGCAGATGGTTGAACCGGTCGGCGATCACAATCGTGGCAGTGAGTTGTTGGTCGACCCCGGCGATTCACCGACTAATGGCGCAATCTCCGCGCGTCGAGCTCTTGCTGTGCCTGCTTGTGGATATCATTTTGGACATCGCGTCAAGCATCGGAGTCCCGGTGGCTCTAGGAGCGATCTATCTCGGCGACTACGACTGGAGCATTACCAACTTCGCGTACGCAAAGTGGGGCGATCAGGTGTGGATCGCGAACCTCACCAGCGAGTTCAAACAGCTCTTTATTCAAAACTGGTTCGACTTTGGCACGCGCGCGTTCTTCGCGATTGCAACACTGATGTCATTGAACGACGTGAAGCTGCTCGTGATGTCAAACACTGCGCATCCCGGGCCGAGCTGTGGGGTATCAAACTGCGTGTTCAATGTCCGGACGAGCACCATACGGAGACAGGAGCGCTTTGAGAAACTGATCCACGGCGCGCTGATAGTCTGGGGAGCAGTTATCCTGGGTCTTCACATCGAAAGCGTTACAAGACCTGCAGCCGATCCGACAGATTGCCTCGTTGCTGTTTTTCCGTGGCTTGCGAGATCACCTACATGTGCGACGATCAGTATTGATTGCCTAGCACACGAGGGGATGACAGGAGCGGCTGCAGAGCTCGAGAAGCTGTGGTCAGGACTAGATCCTCAAGCAGTGTCGATCCTGATTCTCAGCAACTGTCCCGAATTGCACATTCCTCCAAGCATCCAGTCGTTCTCCGAGCTGAAGTCGCTCAACATCGGCTTCAGTACGGTGAAGGAGTGGTCAGCGGCTGCTGCAATGACACGACACCACCATCTCGAGCTGCGCCAGTTGTGGTTCCACACGACCAACATGACAGCAGCGTGCGATCCATCCAGTAGCCTCCCGCCCGGGCTTCTTTCTCGTGATTTTCCGACGACACTCGGTACGGTATTCTCCGCTGGTGTCGCGCTCGACAAACTCCCATCGAACCTTCACGAGATATGGCCGCGCGGATTGAGCCTCCTGTTGCTGATGAGCGACATCTCCGTTGTGCCGGAGGTGCTTTCGCGTTTGGATCCAGTGCGTGTTCTGCTTTGGGGAAACAACCTTCGCCGAGTACCTGCCTCGCTCTTTGAGAACCCCTCGCTCCGATGGCTCGACATCGCTTGGAATCCGATCGACAACCTACCGAAACAAGCCAGTCCATCTCCAGCGTTAAAGGAGATCTCGATGATGGGCACGAACATCTCGGCTTTGCCGACGTGGATGCAAGTCGAGTTTTTCCGTACTCGCGTCAAGGTGAAAGCCGCTATGACGCCGTTCTGCGCTCAGCTGGAAGGAGCAGTCGATAGCAACAGGGCGGCATTAGCAGCTCGGTACTGTTCAACGTGACTCCACTACTGTTGACTGCAATGGTGGACGATCAACTCAGTTCAGAGTTGGCTGAGATACTGCATACCAGTTCATGCAATGCGAATGCCCAGTGGATGCAGTTCAATCGCCATCCAGGACCAAAGATTGCCTGGGTGAGGAGAGTACCCGTTCATGGTAAAGCGACTCTGTCATGAAAGTTGACAGTGGTCGCTGCCAATCTTGTGGCCCTCATGCGAAAGCGAATCGTGTAGTAGAGATATTGGAAACGGAACTAGCTGACAAGGTGGCACAAAGTTCTTCTCACGGAGGACACGAACATGCGAGCAGATCTCCTCGCTCTCACCCTCTTCTCATCGCCGCTCGACAAGAAAGTCCCGCTCAAACGCTGCGGACACTCAGCTCGACACCCAGATCCTCGCCGTCCTCCTCTTCCTGCTTGCCCTCACCAGCAAAGTCCTGTCCCGAGCGCGTCGATGGCGCGGGAGGAGACGCCGCGTGCGGCGCGCTCGCGTTGTTCGAGAAGTCGAACGTGGTTTCCTTCGATCCGTCCTCCTTCGTCGTGACAGACGTCGGCATCCGGCCTTTCAAGTACATGTACTCGTTGTAGGTCTTGTAACACACATCAAGAGCGAAAACCACACAGATCAGTCAGCACACAGTCTGAGAAACGCTACTACCACAAACCCTCTCAAGCCTCCTCCCTTACCGCGAGGTACTTTCGGTGCGTGACGAAGATCGCAGCCATGAGCACCAGCACGACGAACCCGACAGCGGAAACCACCGCGTACACCGTGTACATCGCCTTCGTGTCCAGCACGACCTCATTGCACGTCGCAACCGGGACGCTTGAGGGTTTGTCACCGCCGTAGCACGGCTTGATGGGGCTGTACGAGACGGACTGCTGCCCGGACGAGCAAGCAGAGCGGAGCTCGCTGAAGTAGCTCGCGTCGCAAATTGGACACGCGAGCGCAGTCTTCCACGTGACGGTGGTCAAGCACTTCTCCTCGTCACGCGACGCAGAGGTCGGAGCAACGTTTGTGCCAGCGCGCAGGTCGCAAACAAAGTGCACCTCCGTGTTCGCTGCCTTCCCGTTCTGACATCGCGATCCGCCGGTGTAGATAACGTGCACGCCCTCGCCGCTCTCGAGAGGCACGATCTCCATTCGACTTCCTCCGCTCCCCACTTTCCATTGCTACAGCAGCACACACACATAAATACAAATTAATGAACCTCGGTGCAGTACACTTGCTGCCAATCATCCATCCGTTCGCATCACACACCGCTGGAGCAGCGCACTCGACTTCGCCGTAGCGGTTCGTTTTCTGCGTGAAGTGGTGTCCTGCGTCTCGCGGGTTCAGCATCGTGAGCTCGACCACGTATGGCCGGTCACGTGCAGCATCCACGAGCTCCTCGACGATCTGGCCTCCGACTTTATCCTTCCAGGACTTGCTCACCGGACGGAACAAGCCCAAGAACACGACGTGTGAGCTGTCCACTCGGACGGCACCACTCGGAGTAACCGACATGACAGAGAGGAGATTCTCCGGACCAGCAGGAGGCTCGCCATTCGTGTCGTCCGAGAAGAAACTGTCGTTGCCCCAGACCAGCAGCTCCAGCAGCGACAGGTCATACGACGGCGTCAGCTCGTTGCTGCCAGCAGCCACCGTGCCAACCGAGGACGAGGACCCAGAAGTCATCGTCGCCGTTGACAATCCATTCGCCGTCAAGACCGCGGGGGCGGCGCAAGTCTGCGCTCCAGCGGCGCTGAAAGTGTTGCTGCCGCACGGCTCACACGCATCTGCTGCGCCCGCGGCCGAGAAAGTGTTTGCAGGGCATTTCTCGCACGAGGCAACACCGTTCTTCGTGTGGGAAAACGTTCCCGCGGAACATGCCCGACACGTCGGCGCTGTGGTGTCATCGTTGCTGTCCCCGTCGTTGTCCGCCGCCGCGTTGAAGGCTTCGTAGCCTGGCGGACACGACCCACACGCCACGGGACCGCCCGCCTCTGTGCCGAAGAGACCCAAGTGCAGCAGCTTGGCGCGGATCAAGCGCTCTGCCACCGGACTCGTGGTGCGCAGCACGAGCGAAAACTGCTTCGTAGTCTTGGCCGTCACGTTGAAGCGAATGACTTGAGTAAACGTCCCGTTCTCGCCGCCGTGGGTCAAGTGCGCTATGTTGCCTCCCACATCTCCGCCGAGCACGACACCATCAGTATCCTCCTCCTCCTCCTCAGAATCATCATAAGAGTCATACTCGTCGTCATCAGATTCTGGAACAGCTTTCTTCTTCACCGCCACCTTCGGCGCATCGCTGTCATGGATCTCGAGCTCCAGCCACGCGCGCACGCCCGCACTCTCGAATGTCGGCACGTGGCTGAGCGCGTACGTGAGGTTAATGTATCCGGAATGCGTGAACGTAGCGTTGAACGAGAGCGGGAAGCGATTCGGCCGATTCCACTCGCCCTCGTCGCTCCTGGCGTGCGCAGAAAACGCGATGCCTTGACGCGTCAGCTTCCACCCGGCGTTCACGGCGCTCGCCGAGTCCACGATCGATGGCCACTCGCTCCAGCCATCGCGAGTGCCGGCGCCAAATGCCATAGCGTTGACGGTGACGTGGCCAGCAGGGCATTTCGTGCACTTATCATCGCCGTCGCCCAGCTTCTGTCCAGGCGGACAGCGCTCGCACTGGTCGGCCGCGTTCAGTACAAACCCTGGAGCGCACGTGTCACAGGGGAGGCCAGCTTGGTCTTCTGGGAGTGCGATGCTGCCAGGTAGCTTCGCGTCGCATGTGTGTGGCTCGCTCCAGGCGAACGACGCGGTGCGCTTGCCGCCGACGCATGGCGAGAAAGACTCGACGAGGTCCTCGGCCGTACACGTGCGCGTCTCGACGCATGCGGCGAGGCCGATGGAGCCCTTCGGGGCGACCGTGCCCTCGGGGCACTTGTAGCACGTGAAGTCGAGCTCACTGTGCGACTTGGCGGCCGCGTATTCGTTCGCACCGCAGAACTTGCAGAGCGAGCCGCCGCTCATGGTCATCTCGCCGCCGCATGGGTGGCAGTGCGTGTCGGAAAACGCCGTGCCGACGAGCTCGACAACCTTGACGAACGCCCGGTCGGCGCCTGCGTCGCCCGAGTAGTCCTTTGTGTAGTCCCACGAAAACGTGTGCGCGCCCGCGGCGACCTGGAACGAGGCCTCACGCCAGCCCTCGGTCTTTGACACGAGCGGCGTCACCGCGGTCTCGTCGATCGTGAACACGAGTCCGTCGAACGGCGCTTCGGCGTCCACCTTGAACTGGTAAGTGACCGCGCCATCGCGCACGAACGTGGCGCTGATGCGCAAGCTCGAGAAGAGCCGCGAGGCCTCGAAGCGCTCCATGATCTCCGAATTGTCGCCTGAGGAGATGAACGCGCCGTCCGCTGACGCGTTCCACGCCTCGCAGTTCGCCTGCCACTTGCCCGTGTACAGGTTGCGCGTCACGCAGTCTGTGTGCACCTGCCCATCCATCATCCATTTTTTCATTTCATTCGATCGACTCGTAGACAGCGTTAGTTATCGGACGAGTCCACTTCTGTACACCTACGTTGCACGCACGTCGATGGGGAGCGGCGAGGACCACGCGCCCGTGCGCTGCGAGAAGAGCTTGCCGCCACCGAGCGAGTACTGGCCCTTGGGACACCTCTCGCATCCGGAAACGGGCGCCGCGCCAGAGAAGCTGGGGGGAACGAGTATGCATCCGCAGCACCGACGTCAGTCGGAGCATCGGGAGCTTACACATGCACACAATGATGCACACGCACTTGGCGCCGAGGAAGAAGCCGCGTGCGCACGGCACGTCGCAGCGCAGTCCGTGCACGGGCGCTGCGCATACATACACGAAGCAGCGGTGAGAGCGGAAGCGGGGTGGGCGTGCGAATGCGCATCACGCCACGTACGCTGCACAGATAGCGTCGGATCGTCGGCGCACGTGGTCGCCTTGTCAGCATAGAAGAAGAGCGAGCGCGTGTTGTTCACGCACTCGCTGAAGCCGTAGGAGGCGTTCGGGGAGGCAGAGGAAGAGGCGCCGACGGCGGCAGCCGCCGATGCCGTCGCGAGCAGCAGCAGCGCGCGCATGGTCGCGTCGTTCTCGGCAGATCGTTTTCTCGAAATGGTGATTTGCTGAAAGTGTGTACTCTTGATACTTTGGTGGCAACACCAACTCTTGTTGAAAAAGTTATGAAACTCGAGAGTTTTGATTTCCATGCTCTTCTTGGCGTCCTGAACTGCCTGCGTCTGCTGGTGGAGAGATGGATGCGTCGCAGTCAAAAGCGAGCGCACGCACACTCAGTCGCTTGGGATCTACAGTAGCAGAGACAGGCGAACGCGGTCGGGTTGGCTGGAGACCTGCGAGCTGACTTCGGGCTGCCACGTATCTAATGGTAGGTGTGCTGCAGCGAGTTCAAGATCGTGAGCACGTCGCGAAGCACGCCCGTGGCACTCGCCGCCGCGCCAGTTCCCGTTCCCTTGAGCACCAGCGGCCGAGGCTGCAGATTACCATCAAAGTCGGATCAGTTGGACCGAGAAAATCGACACTTGCACCCCATTACCGTCGAGTTCGCCGTTGTACTCTACCTGGTACTGCAGCGTCGAGAAGCCGAACGAGATCTCGTCGTCCTGCGTGGCGAACGCCGGGTGGCTCTCGTCCACGAGCGCCGGATGGATGCGCGCCTTGATCGATGGGAACGTCGACAAGTCGATCGACGCCACGAAGCGCAGGCGCTTCTTCTGCGCGACGGCCGGGATGTAGAACCGCTGGTGGAAGATGTCGTCGTAGCGCTGGACACCCTCCACGATGTCGTCCATCGTCACATCGCCGGACCAGTCGATGGCCTCCAGCGCGCTCGCAGGCACGAACGGCTCGATCTGGGAAGAGGAGAGAGAGAGAGGGTCCCAGTAAGTCAGTTGCAGGTGAATAACAGTATCAGAGATCACACACAACTACTACACTGACCTCAATCGTGCTCTCGTCCAGCTTCACGCCGAGCGCGCGCGCCAGCACGACGATCTTGGCCGCCACGTCGCGGCCCGTGAAGTCCTCTCGCGGGTCCTGCTCACAGAAGCCGCGCAGCATCGCGTCGCGCACGGCTTGCGACAGTTTCTTGCCCTGCATCACCTCGTTCGCCACGAAGCCCATGGAGCCGCTCAGCGACGTCTCGATACGCAGCACGCGATCGCCCGTGCGCAGGATGTTGCCGAGCGTGGCGATCACAGGCACACTTGCGCCGATCGTCGACGTGTACATAAGAAACGTGCGGCCGCTGCGCTTCGAGCTCGTCGCAACGCTCTCACGAGACGACGTCGGCGACAGCGTACTCACCGACCGCGCGTTCGAGACCACCACCTGCATTGTACAGGTAAATGAGTTCGTCTTCTGGCCACCGGATTCGTTGTTAAAGACATTGAGCCTACATGGATGCCGCGCTCGATGCACGCCGAGTAGAGCTCCTGCGTGTTCGTCTGGGCAGAGCAGTCGACAAGGATTGGGATAGGTAAATCCTGCAGCGCATCCAGACGCTCGAGCAGCGCCCCGTCGATCGAGGTCGTCGCCGCCGCCGCTGGAGACTGCTGACCGCTGAACGTCTTGCTGCTCGCACAGCCCTCGAGGCGCCGGAGGAGCTCGTGAAACGGGATCCCCTTCGGCTCGAAGACGAGGTCGGAGGCGCTGGCACCGAAGCCCACGACCTTCACGTGCGTCTTGTGCTGGTTGCGGTAGAGTTCCTCTTGGTGCTGCAGCTGGCGAACGACCTCGAGCGTGATCTAAACAACAAAACAGCCAAACAAGAGACGAAAAGTAAGGTGCTGATCACCTCACAAACGCTTTGTCGTCCCCACACCAGGACACGTACATGGTTGGAGCCCAGCAACACGAGGTTCGTGACGAGGTGGTCGACGTTGAATGCGTCGTGGACGCGGCGCACGGCGACCTTGGTGTCCCTGCCATGGATGACGCAGCTGAGCGAGCGCGAGCTTGTGCCCTGACCGACCGCGAGCACGTCAACGTTGGCGTCCGCGAGCGCGGCGAAGAACTTGGCCTGGGTGTGCGGCACCTTGGAGAACTCCTCCGCCACGATCGAGAGCATCGTCACGGGCGACTGCGCGTTCAGCGGGTCCACCTCTTCGGACTCGATCTCGCTCTGGAGCTCGGTTCGGATCGCTGCGCACGCGCGCTCCTCCATACTCCTCGGGATCACGACGCTGATTGCCTGGCCGTGCGCCCCGCGGATCGACAGCCACACGGGCACCTTCATGCTCTCGAGGAGCTTGGTGATGCGCGCGCCAATGTTCTCCTGCGTGTTCAAGCTGCCGTCCTGCAGGATGCGCGTGCGGACCTCGAGGATCGCGAGGTGCTCGAGCGACGTCGTGCACGTCTCGGCCCTGCCCGTCTTGTCGACGCTGCTGATGTACGTGCCGTGGCCGTCCGGGTCCATCGTGTTGCGGATGAGCATCGTCACGCCGCCGTGGATCAGCGGCACCATCGTGCGCGCGTGGAACATGCGCGTGCCGTACACGGCCAGCTCGAGCGCCTCGTGGTGGTTAAGGTGCGAGAGCGCCACGGCGCGGTCCACAAGGCGCGGGTCCGCGGTCATCACGCCGGAAATGTCCGTATTGATCACGACATAGTCCGCGTCGAGACATGCGCCAACGATCGTAGCCGTGTAATCGGAGCCGTTGCGGCCGAGCGTCGTGGTGCGGCCGCTGCGCGCCTGACCGATGAAGCCCGTGATCACCGGGAGCTTGCCGTCCCAGCCCGGCGCGAGCGCCAGCAGCTTGCGCTTGGACTCGTCGAAGAACACCTTGGCACATCCGAACGTGTCGTCCGTCGTCAGCCACTCGCGCGCGTCCACGGGCACCGCATCGACGCCCGCGGCCGTGAGCAGTTTCTAACGGCAGGCGGCAATTCATTGAGAAAAGGTTAGCACGCTATGAAACAATTGCTCTCTCTCTCTCTCCTTCTCTCTCTCATAGAGTCACTCAACGCACCGCGACGATCGTGGCGCTGATGCGCTCGCCATACGCGAGCACCGTGTCGAGCGCCGCCGCCGTCTTCTCCTGCAACAGCGAGATGCCGAAGAGCAGCTCGCGCAGCGGCTGGAAGAAGCCCGCGACGTGCGCCGTGAGGTCCTCGGCGACAGCGCCTAGTAGCAGCTTCTGCGTCTCGTGCGCGTTGTGCAGCGTGAGCGCCTCGACGGCGTCGACCGCGCGCCGCACGTTCTCCTGCTCCCCGCGCACCGCGAACTCTACGGCCGCGAGCAGCTCGTCGGTCGAGTGACCCATGGCGGAAACCACGACCGCCAGCACGCGCGGCCGCTCGTCGCACACGATGCGCACGAGGCCGCTGAGCCGCTCGGGACTGCCGACCGACGTGCCGCCAAACTTGTAGACGTTGCGGCGGCCCGCGCGGTGGTCCAAGTGCTGCGTCGACGGTGGCGCGAGCGCGGCAGCATCGAGCGCGAGCGGGTCGGCGTCCAGCTGCTGCAGCGTCTGCGGCCAGTGCGCGCCGATGAGCATCGACGGCGACGTGCAGTCCATCATGCGGTGTGTGTGTGAGGTTGCGCAAATGCTAATGAAGTCCTCCTGTACCTCATACAAATTGTAGGATACTTGATGCCAGATACAGGCCATTATTCAAAGCATATTGGAGCCAATCGGATCAAAAAGTTGCATCGATGTAACCACACCCCTGGCATGTGGCTCACATCTGCTCATGTGGCACACGTAGATGCACTTGGACCGTTACAACTGGTCAAACGAGGTGGCGAAATTACAAACGAAATTGACAAGCGGGGCACTTGGGGCGCTTACCCGCCTTGCGAGCACCAGCAGATCCCCACGAGGCAACGCTCGCATGGTGCCCCGTGTCGACCACGAGTCGCCGCCACACGCGATGGCGAGTCCCGGCCTCGGCCTCAGCCCCGCGGTGCTCGAGAAGCAGAAGATGCTGGATGCAAAGGCAGCGCGAGCGGCGGAGCCTGACGAAGAGCCACACGCAGACCCGAACGAGGCCGCCAGCACGCACCGCCGCCGCCTGCGCTCGTGGTACGCGCACATGGCCCTAATCGCGTTCGCCGAGTTCAGCGCCGAAGCCGCGCGCGGCCTCGTGCTGCCGACGCTCTTCACGTACTCACAGGAACTCGGCGGCGACCTCGTCTTCATGGGACTGCTCACGTCGCTCTTCTCGCTCGGCCGCTTCGCGTCCTCACTGCTCTTCGGCTGGCTCAGCGACCGCATGTCGTTCTGCGCGATCTACAACATCTCCTGC
>JAASFW010000738.1:0-12355 GCA_023334005.1 Globisporangium orthogonon
CCCCCCCCCCCCCCCCCCCCCCCCCCCCCCCCCCCCCCCCCCCCCCCCCCCCCCCCCCCCCCCCCCCGCTCGGCCTGACCACTAACCGACACGCGGAACAGAACCGCCTAGTTCGCCATCTTCATCCGCACAAACAAACCTCCGGATCGGCGAGGCGTCGGTGGGGAGCGTGACGCATTCGTCGACGACCCGACCGAGTGTGAATCTGCGGCAGGCAGCCAACTCTAGCGGCAATGAGTAACGAGTAAGTAGATGATGGGACACGGCAGGGGACGACAAGGAATCGTAGACGACCCGTCGTTCGTAAGTCCTCACTTCTTGATTCGAAGTCCCGGACCCGGTGCTTCTGATCTTGTTCATTCTTTACTCGACTCGACTTCTCCTTCCGCGCCAAAGAACCTCCGGTGGTGACGTCTTTCGAGTACTGACATCCATCCTCCCATGTTCACTGCCGGCGTCACTTCCATCTTCTCCAGCCTCTCAGTCTTCGTGACCGGAGTCGCGATCGCGATCGTCGCCGGTGGCAGTAGCGGCAACTTCGTCTTCGGCTACGAGCTCCTCGCCACCGCCAACGACAACGCACAGCTCGCTCGCCACGATGATCTCGCTCAGTCTGCGCGAGCGCTACTCGAATCGGGTAACGTCGACTCTCCGCAGTCAATGGCGATGGCAGTGGGGACAGCCATAAATCAAGGCAACCTGCGTCGTCTGCCAACTCCCGACCGAGCACTCAAGCAGCAGCAGCAGCAGCAGCAGGCGCAATACGAGAGCGGCACCAATGGTGGCGGCAGCGAGACCGCCGGTGTTGCGAGCGCTCAAACTTTTGATGCGCAAGACATCGCTGACTTCAAGGCGGCAATCACGGAGGAGCTCGCGAAACACAACGGGACCCTGCCGCTTGGCAACGGAGACGGCAATGAAGCTCTACCTCTCATTGCGACTGCGGCCGCCGCTGTGGTAAGGAGCGCGGCAAGCAAGTGCTCGGCCAAGGTCTTGTCCAAGTTTTACTACTGGCCATTCTGGAAGAAGCTGTAAGCTACTGCTGCTGAGATCGCTCAGCTCCGTCCAAGACGCCACAGTTTCGTGCTGCACACAATCCATCGATGCATCGCGCAGTCGAAGGAACTCTGGCAGCTGTCATCTTTGAGTGCATCTACCTTGTCTTCTTTCAATGCGCGCCGTCGCGCTCCCGCGTGTAATGGCGTCCCGTTAACTCGATGCTGCTGGTGTCGGTGTCCACACGTCTTGAATGGGCTTTAGAGACGATTATGATGCTGGAGTGTGTTTGCATGTTGATGACGATGTTACAATCGACGCGACCAAAGAAGCTGTATTTCTCAACCTCGAAACAGGGCTTGAACTCGAGAGCGACAGAGCTGGTGATCGCAAGGAATCCGACTGGAGCTCGAGCTCACACTGCGAAAGTTCTCGTGGCGGTCCACGCCGTGGCATCGGAATGGCAAAAAGATTCAAGCAGGTGAACTGATGAGCAGTAGCGACTTGAAGGCGGAAACGAATACGCGTGCGTATCGTACCGCTTTCATCCCTGAGAGCTCGATCGATCACCTCACGGAGTGAGTAAATCAACATACAGCTTCACTCGGTGTATCTTGTTGCCGTGAGTGGGTATGCAAGTGGACAGCTTGCACCAACTGGCCACAAATCGCGTTCGCACCACTCGACATCGTATCGAGTCGCGGTATGTGCAGATCGCAGTCCCAGACTTTTCACGCCATGCAAGCGATGGCAACGACGTAGCATAGACGAGGTGAGCAGCACTTGGAGTGCGCATCATTAGCAGTTGGCTGTCGTATTTCACCTCCCGCATGGCATGTTCGCCTCAGACGGTGTATTGGCGGAGACGTGCTGCGAATGCTAGAAGTCTCGCTCCATGTTTTCTTGTGTTGTTCAGTGATATTCATGCTCGGATTCCAGCAGCGGCAGTTGTAATCTGCTATTCTCCCAGCGGCGTGCGCGTAAAGCAGCGCCACAGCCACCTAGGTTGACGACGGCGCAAGCACCAGGTTCCCGCCCTTGCCCCAGTTCGTGCGGTCGACGTCGTCCAAGTTCATGAAGACGCGATCGGCGGGGACGTTCAGCGCCTTGCTCACGGCGTCCGTGAGCGTGGCGACTGTCTGTTGATCGGAAGACCGCAGCAGCAAGCAGAAGCAGCAGCAAGTGGTCAGCGCGTCCACAGTGTCGCATTCATTCTCCTGCCACTCGCAGTTGATGGACCGACCGTCGGGTTGCGCTCCGGATTTACGCGGCCGATGCTGCGCAGGCGGATCATCGCGCACGGCTGTCACGTGCATGCAAAACGAGAGAATGAGATAGGCATTTATCGAGCGAGAGAGATCGAAGCGCTGGCCGCACCGCGTCCGATCCGGCGAAGAGCATGGGCTGGTCGAGCTGCAGGTGCGCCATGATCACCGCCTCGGGCTTGCTGAGCGCCGTCCCGACCGCCGCGGAGAGCGCGCGCAGCGTCTCCTTCGTGTCCACGGCGCTCGCCGCCACGTTGCTCGACACCAGGACGTACGGCATCTTTTTGGTTCGATTCTTGGAGATTGAAGCGGCGCTTTTATGCTTCGAGAGGGAATCGCATTTAAGCGAGTCGTGAGATGGTCGAATGCTTTTCTGAAAGATGTGATTTTTTTCTCGAGAAAGTGACGATGACTCGAAATTTGCAAAAGCAGCTTTCAAGGAGAGTTTTGATGAAGCTTGAACGTTTAACGGAAAAAGCCGAAATAATGGACTGCATCAAACAATGGAAAAACTCGCAAGCCAAAATGCTCGAATACAACTAGGCGTTGAAAATTGCCCAAAATGATGCCGAAGTGAGGATTGGTCTTCAGCTTTCATGTCGTTTGTAGGTATTCATCCAAGGACAGACGCTGGGGCGACTGGCGGCAATCCTCTTCTGAGAGCCGTGCGAAACAAGCTCCACGCGCACACGCGGAGACTCGGCTCGGGAAGAGCTGCACTAGCACGCAGGCAGGCAGGCAACCATGGCGGAGGACGTCGCGCGCTCGCGCCAGTACGCGTACCTGCAGAACTCGAACCTCGTGCTGCAGGCGGACAGCGAGTCGCGCCGGCGCCGCGATGAGCCCACGGGCGAGGTCGAGTCGCTCGCCGGCCGCATCTCCTACCGCATGGGCGACCGCGCGCAGAAGGCGGCGCCCGTCGCCAAGCGCAGTGCGACATCATCCGAGGAGCCGGCCCGCAAGCGCGCGAAGCAGGCGGCGCCATTGGTGGCGCCAGCGCGCAGCATCCTGCGTGCCTCCGAGGCCGCCGATGTCGGGTACACACCGTCGAGCGCGCAGAGCCAGGACGCGTACGAGCAGATCCTGGCGGTCGTGGCGCAGCAGTTGGGCGCGCAGCCGCGCGAGCTGCTCGCCGGCGCGGCGGAGGAGGTGCTCGCGATCCTCAAGAGTGATGCCTACCGCGACGACGAGAAGCTGCGCGAGACGCGCAAGCTGCTCAAGACGCTCGAGGCCGACGCCTTCAGTCGCCTCGTGGTGCTCGGCAAGCGCATCTCGGACTTTGCGCTCGCAGACGGCGACGGCAACGAAGGCGCCAAAGGCGCAGCTGCTGCGGCAGCGGCGGGGGACGGCGACGACGACGAGATGGACAAGGAGATGGGCGTCGCCGTCGTCTTCGACGAGGAGGACGACGAGGAAGAGTCCGACCTGGACGAGGTGCGCGACGAAGACGACGACGAGGACGACGAGGAAGAGGACGACAGTAATAGTAATAATAAGAGGGAGGGAGTGGATGGCGGAGAGGCGCATGCGGCAGCCGCCGACCGCGGCGGCATGCGCCTCAAGGACTCGTACGCCACCGACGTGGACGAGAGCGAACGCAAGTACGAACTGAGCGTGCATGCGATCGACGCGTTCTGGCTGCAGCGTGAGCTCTCCAAGTTTTACAAGGACGCCGAGAGCAGCGCGCGGCTCGCGGAGGACGTCCTCACGGTGCTCAAAGAAGCCGGCGCCGACCTGAGCGCATGCGAGAACCGCCTCGTGCTGCTGCTCGACTACGACAAATTCGAATTCATCAAGCTACTACTGGAGAACCGCGCCAAGGTGCTCTACTGCACGCGTCTCAAGCAGGCGCAGGATGAGCGCGAGCGCGCGCAGATCGAGGCCGAGATGACGTCGGACGAGAGTCTCAACGGCGAGGGCCGCGCGATCCTCGCGGAGCTCGCGGCGACCGCGTCTGCGGACTCGTGGATGCAGGACCGTATCGGTGCCATGGAGTCGACATCCCGCGCGGAGGCGAACAAGCTCCGCAAACTGCAACAGCAGAAGCCAGCGGGCGACAGGAAGCAGATCGATGACGAGGAGGATGAGGATCAGAATCAAAATCAGGAAGACGTCGCACAGGAGGTCGCGAAGAAGCCGCAGCACTACATCGACGTCGAGGCGCTCGCGTTTCAGGAAGGCGGGCACCTCATGAGCAACAAGGAGTGCCGGCTGCCGGAAGGTACGTGGCGCGCGCAGAAGAAAGGGTACGAGGAAGTACACGTCCCGGCGGTGCGCACAAAGATGGCGGCTGAGGAGGAGAAGGCGCGCATCAAGATCGCGGCGCTGCCGAAGTGGGCGCACGCCGCATTCCAAAACATGGAATCGCTCAACCGCGTGCAGTCCAAGATGTTTCCGGCCGCGTTCGAGACGAGCGAGAACCTGCTGCTGTGCGCGCCCACAGGCGCTGGCAAGACGAACGTCGCGATGCTCGCGATTCTCCATGAGGTGCTGAAGGCGCGCGACCCGGAGACCGGGGAGGTCGACCTGAACGCGTTCAAGGTCGTGTACGTGGCGCCCATGAAGGCGCTCGTGCAGGAAGTCGTGCTTAACTTGTCGGCACGCCTCACGAGCGCGTACGGCATCCAAGTGCGCGAGCTCTCGGGCGACCAGAACTTGTCACGCGAGCAGCTTTTTAGTACCCAGATCATCGTCACGACGCCCGAGAAGTGGGACATCGTGACGCGCAAAGCCGGCGACGATCGCACGTACACGCAGCTCGTGCGGCTGATCATCATTGACGAGATCCACCTGCTGCACGACTCGCGCGGTCCGGTCCTTGAGGCGCTGGTCGCGCGCACGATCCGCAACGTCGAGGCAACGCAGCAGATGGTTCGGCTTGTCGGTCTGTCGGCGACGCTGCCCAATTACGAGGACGTGGCGGCATTTCTGCGCGTAGATCCCGCGAAGGGGCTCTTCTACTTCGACTCGAGCTACCGACCCGTGCCGCTGCAGCAGCAGTACATCGGCATCATGGAGAAGAAGGCGATCAAGCGCTTCGCGCTCATGAACGAGATCTGCTATGAGAAGGTGGTCGAACAGGCCGAGCTAGACAACCAGGTGCTGATCTTTGTGCACTCGCGCAAGGAGACCGTGTCGACCGCGCAGGCGCTGCGCGACATGTTCGTCGAGCACGACACGCTCTCGAAGCTCGTGCGGCCGAACTCGGCGTCGAGCGAGGTGCTCCTCGAGGAGTCGGAAAAAATCGAGCGCAACGACGACCTAAAGGAACTGCTGCCGTACGGCTTCGGCGTCCACCACGCTGGCATGAAGCGCAAGGACCGCAGTCTGGTGGAGAACGCGTTCGCCGCGGGCCATTTGAAGGTGCTCGTGAGCACGTCGACGCTCGCGTGGGGCGTCAACCTGCCCGCCCACACGGTGATCATCAAGGGCACACAGATGTACAACGCCGAGAAAGGTGACTGGTGCGAGCTGAGTCCACTCGACATCCTGCAGATGCTCGGGCGCGCGGGCCGCGTACAGTACGACACGCAGGGCGAAGGCATCATCATTACGCAGCACTCGCAGCTCACATACTACCTGTCACTCATGAACCAGCAGCTGCCGGTCGAGTCGCAGCTGCTCGCGCGTCTGGCGGACAACCTGAATGCTGAGATTGTCGCAGGCAGCGTGCAGAACGTCGCGCAGGGCGCCACGTGGCTTGGGTACACGTACCTCTTCATCCGCATGCTGCGCAACCCGACGCTGTACGGCGTCTCGCTCGCGGACCGCAAGCTCGATCCGACGCTGCTACAATACCGCACGGATCTCGTGCACTCTGCGGCGACGCTGCTGGCGAAACACAACCTAATCAAGTACGAGAGACGGTCAGGTTTGTTCCAGGTAACAGCACTCGGGCGCGTTGCGAGCCACTACTACATCGCGCACGACTCGATCCGCACGTACAACGAATACCTCAAGCCACACATGTCGGACATTGAGATCCTGCGACTCTTCTCGCTCTCGAACGAGTTCAAATATGTCGCGGTGCGCTCCGAAGAGAAGCTCGAGCTCGTGAAGCTGCTCGAGCGCGTGCCCGTGCCCGTAAAGGAGTCGCTGGCGGTGACCGCGAGCGGCGCTGCCGGTGCCGGCAGTGGGTCTGCGAAGGTGAACGTGCTGGTGCAAGCGTACATTTCGCGCCTGAAGCTGGACGGCTTCGCGCTGCTGGCTGACATGGCGCACATCCACCAATCCGCGGCGCGCATTTTCCGGGCGCTCTTTGAGATTAGTTTGAACCGCCGCTGGGCGTCGCTCGCTGAGCGTATGCTTAGTTTCTGCAAGATGGTGGACAAGCGCATGTGGCTCTCGCACTCGCCGCTGCGCCAGTTCGCGCCGGCGGTGCCCGAGGCGATCTTGAAGCGGATCGAGAAGAAGGACCTGACGTGGGAGAAGTACCAGGACCTGGAGCCGGCGGATCTCGGGCAGCTGATCAACAATCCGCCGTTTGGCAAGCAGCTCTACAAGTTGATTCACCAGTTCCCGCGTCTGGAGCTCTCGGCGCATGTGCAGCCGATCACGCGCTCGATGCTCAAGGTCGACCTGACTGTGGCGCCGGACTTTGAGTTCAGCCGCGAGGTGCACGGCAACGCCGAGGGCTTCTGGGTCTTCGTGCAGGACGTCGACGGCGAGACGATCCTGCACCACGAGTGGCTGTTGATCAAGCGCCGCTTCGCCACGCAGGAGACATACCTGAGCTTCACAATGCCGCTCTTCGAGCCGCTCGCGCCACTCTACTACATCAAGGTCGTGTCGGACAAGTGGCTCCATTCGGAGAGCCTACTGCCTGTGTCGTTCCACAAGCTCATCCTGCCGCAAAAGAACGCGCCCCCCACGGAGCTGCTGGACCTGCAGCCGCTGTTTGTGAATAATACGCTGCTGAAGCTCGTCGGCGGGAAGAAGCAGACGGCTGAGGGGCTCCTGAGGAGTCTGACGAGCCCGCGTGCACCCAACCCGTGGCGCTTCAAGCGCTTCAATCCGATCCAGACGCAGGTCCTACCTCGACTCCTCGAGTCGGACAGCAACGTGTTCGTGGGCTCGCCGCCTGGAAGCGGCAAGAGCGTGCTCGCGGAGCTCGCGATCATGAAGACGCTCGTGGCGCTTGGGCAGCCGAACGACGCCAGCGACGAGTTTGGCGAGCACTTGATCGTGTACCTGACGCCGAAGGAGGCGAGCTGCCAAGAGAAGTTTGACGACTGGACGGCCAAGTTCGGAGAGGCGAGCTTCTGGCGCCAGAGCGTGGCACTTCTGACGGGCGACTCGGCCGCTGACCTGCGCCTGCTGGCGAACGCGAACCTCTTGATCGGCACGCCCACGCAGTGGGACGCGCTCTCGCGACGCTGGAAGCAGCGCAAGCGCATCCAGAAGATCAGCTTGTTTATCATGGACGAGCTCCACTTCGTCGGCGGCGGTGAGTACGGGCCGACGATCGAGATCGTGATGTCTCGCATGCGTTTCATCGCGGCGGACACGGAGAAGAAGAGCAGCGAGCAGTCGTCGCAGCAATTGGCGCGTCGCCCCCGTACTCGCTTCCTGGGGCTCAGCAACTCAATTGCGAACGCGCGCGACGTGGGCGAATGGATGGGTGCGAGCGCCGCGGACGGCATTTTCAGCTTCCACCCGAACGTGCGCCCGCAGCCGCTCGAGATCCGCGTGCAGGGCTTCGAGATCCACGACTTTTCGTCGCGGATGCTCGCGATGGCCAAGCCCATGTACAACGCGATCGCGCACCAGGCGCGCAAGAAGCCGGTGGTGGTCTTTGTGCCGTCGGCGAAGCAGGCGCAGCTGAGTGCGATCGACCTGATCACGTTTGCGCTCGCGGAGAACGACGCGCGCAAGTTCGCGAGTGGGCTGGGCAAAGGCGGCAGTCTCCAGCTGCCGGTGGACGACCCGGCGCTGCTGGAGACTGTGGCGAGTGGTGTGGGGTACTGCACCGACGCGATGGCGAAGCGCAACCGCGCGTTCGTGCTGGAACAGTTCGCGAAGGGGACGCTGCAGGTGCTGGTCATCCCACACTCGATGGCATGGGAACTGCGGGCGGCGCAGATCCGCGCCTTCATGGTTGTAATCATGGGCGCGCAATTCTACGATGGCAAAGAGCATCGGTACGTGGACTACCAGCTCGCCGATGTCTTCCAGATGACCAAGTTCGCGAGCGATCCGAGCGCGAGTGCCGTCAAATGTGTGCTGTTCTGCCACGCATCGAAGAAACAATTCTACGCCAAGTTCCTGTACGAGCCGCTGCCGGTCGAGTCGCAGCTCGAGCACTTTTTGAGCGACCACGTGAACGCCGAGATCGTGACGAAGACAATCGAGAGCAAGCAGGAGGCCGTCGACTACCTCACGTGGACGTTCATGTACCGCCGGCTCATGAAGAATCCCAACTACTACAACCTCCAGGGCGCGACGAACGTGCACCTGTCGGACCACCTGTCGGAGCTCGTGGAGGCGACCGTGACCGCGCTTGAGGAATCGCGCTGCATCCAGGTGGTCGAGGACGACGACGAGGAGAGCCTCGCGCCGCTCAACCTGGGCATGATCGCTGCGTACTACTACATCAAGTACACGACAATCGAGCTGTTCGCGTGCAGCCTGACTGCACAGTCGAAGCTCAAGGCGCTGCTGACAATCCTGGCGTCCGCCACTGAGTTCAGCGAGCTCCCGAGCCGCTTTGGCGAGGAAGAGCGCCTCGCGGCGCTGGCCAGGCACGTTAAGTTCCCGGTCGCTACGGGCGGCGGGGACTACTCGCAGGCGCACGTGAAGGCAAACGTGCTGCTGCAGGTGCACTTCAGCAAGCAGCACGCGAAACTCAGCGCGGCGTTGCGTGCGGACCTGGACTTCGTGCTGAGCCACGCCGTGCGCCTGCTCCACGCGATGGTGGACGTCATCAGCTCGAACGGCTGGCTCAAGCCGGCGCTCGCAGCGATGGATCTCGCGCAGATGGTCGTGCAGGCCCAGTGGAGCAGCGAGTCGCCACTACTGCAGATCCCGTTCTTCTCGCACGAAACGCTCGCCAAGCTCGAGGCGATGCAGCTCGCGGAGGACATCGAGACACCGCTCGACATCCTGAGCATGGACGACGCCGCACGCAAGACGCTGCTGCCGCTCGATGCGGCCAAGATGTCGGCGGTTGCCAAGTTCTGCAACGCGTACCCGGACGTGACCGTGCAGACAACAGTCGCGAATGGCGGGAAGAACATCCGGAGTGGTGCGGCCGTGAGCGTCAAGGTCCAGCTGGAGCGCGAGGGCGCAGAGGACGACGACGAGGATGAGGACGAGAACGAACTCGGACTCGTCAATGCGTGCCACTACCCGGTCAAGAAGGCGGAGAACTGGTGGGTGGTGCTCGGCGACGCGAAAAAGAACACGCTGCTAAGCATCAAGCGCGTGCCATTTGCGGGCGCCAGGGCGGCTGTGCAGCTGGAGTTCGCGGCGCCCGCGCACGTCGGCGAGTACGCGTTCCAGCTATACGTCATCTGCGACGGCTACGCCGGCTGTGACCTGGAAAACGAGGTGAAGATCAGCGTCGTGGACGCGGCCGCGAGCACGGACGAAGACGACGACGACGATGACGACGACGACGGCGAAGAGTAGGTAGGCTTAGTGGAAGGAAGACACTGCTGTCTATTTCTCTAGGATCGCATACACTCGTTAAATATCGGGGACAGAACAGAGAGCGCTCATGCGCTAGGGAGGGTGCAGGGCACCTCGGGGCTCGCCACCTCCCGGCGCTCGTCGTCCTCGGTCTTCGCGGGACTACGCAGTGTCCGGGACTTGATCTTGCGCGCCGCCTCTGAGGACGCCGCGTTCAGGTACACCGCGGCTTTGGAGGCGGCGGCACTCGCCTTGAGCTTCAGTGCGTGCATCTGGAGGTGATTGCTCTGCTGCTGTTGCTGTTGCTGGTGAGAGACTGTTGTGCTATTGCTAATCGCACTGAGCGACGGCGCCGAGTGCACCTCGGCCTTGTCCAGTGGACTGCCGCTCGCGCCCGCACTGTCGGTGTAGAAACTGTCCTCGCTCGTCGTCGTCGTCGCGGAGCTCGAGCGGAAGCGCAGGAAGCTCATCCGGCCCGCCGCCATCTGCTTCAGGCTGCCGACGCTGCCGAGCCGCGACGTGAGCACGTGCCGACTGAACGAGCCTGCGCGCTCGTTGGCGGTGAAGTCGCCTGCGTCGTCCATCTCGCTCGTGCTCGTACTGCTCGCCTGGGACACGCTCCGAAAACTCGGCCGCGTCGCCGAGAGCGTGCGCGAGCGGAACTTGGCGAACGCGCTCTGCATGCTGGTCGCTGTGGTTGCTGTGCCCGTGTGCGACTGCGCGCGCAGGCGCCGCGGAAGGAACCGCGAGGCCGCCGACTGTCGCGGAGAGTCTTCGCAGCTGTCGTCGAACGTGGACGCGGCGCTCGTGCGCGCGTCGCAATTATCCTCCTCCTCCTCGTGGGCAGCGCCGAGTGTCTCTTCCTCGAAGAGCTCGTCGATGCTCGCGACCACCGCCGGGCGCGAAAACACCTCGAACTCCTCGTCGTCCTCATCTGCGTCGACGTCCCAGGCGAGCGGGAGCTCTGCGCGCTCGCCGCAGAATCCGGCGCTCTCCGACCGGATGAGCTCTCGCAGCCGCTCTTCGATCTGCAGTTCCGCCTCCGGCTCGACTGTCGGCGGCGGTGAAGTGCGTGGGGACTCGGTGCACAGTCGCAGCGGCGGCGGCTCGTGCGCCCCGACGTCCTCCTCGTGCTCCTCGTCGTCCTCGTCCGCCTCCGACCAGGGAGAGATGAGGTTCCACTGCACTGGGCGGCCGTCGCTCTCCAGCAGCGCCAGCGACAGCGTCGGCGAGCGCGCCACATCGTCCGCTACTGCCTCGTCTTCTTCTTCCTCGTCGTTATCCTCCTGTTTCTCCTCTTGCTCTTCAGCACATGCGGGCGCCGATCCGAGCCGTTCGCCCGCGTCCTGCGCTTCCTTCTCGACGCTGCTGCTCTCACCGCTGTTCTCCCACGCGTCCTGCGCTGCCGCGTGTTCGTCCATGATCGTCGCGAGCAAGTGCTCGACCTGCTCCATCTGCAGCTGCGCGTCTTCCAGAGTGGCCATCCGCCCCTGCCGACCTGCTGCTACTTCTACTGCTGCGTACTCTTGCGCTCTTCTGCCACCTGCCGCCTGCCGTCTGCCGTCTGCTACCTGCCACCTGCCACCTGCTGCTTACTGCGTGCGCGTCGACGGAAGAACAGAAGGATCGCGCTGCTGTGTGGCGCCTGGTGTCCTTCCTCTTCGTGCTGGTCCCCTAGCCCTCTTGCCCTCCCTTGCGTCCTGACCTCTCGTACGCGCCGCGCTTCCTCTTGTGCGTCCGGCGCTTCCGCCTTCCTTAGCTTCCTGCACCGCCTTCCTTCGCGCAGACGCCGCGAGTCGCAAGTCGCAAGTGAGCGACAGCAGCGGCAGATCGAGTGCTCAAGTGCTCGCTCCCTCCCAAGGCGGCTCCCAGGCAGGCGTGCCCTCTGTGCCCATCATCTTCGCATAAAATGACACATCAGCGTTCCCGCGTGACGCCCTCTCCAGTGGCATACTCGGCGTCATAGAGAGCGGACATGTGTGCTTGGGCAGCTGCAGCAGGCCATGGACTCATATAGTTATCAACATTAATCCGAGTCCCGTCGGATAGCGAACGCTCGCTGAAATGCATAGTGTAGAGAGTAGGGGTACGCTCGCAATACCTTCAAGACGCGCTCCAGTTGCTGTCCAGTGCAAAGTCCGTCCAGGCTGAGCACAGAGAGAACTTGAGCGAGAGCTAGACCGTCAGCACATTGCGACCAAAAAGTGCTGGCTCATCTGGGGCTGAAAAGCGCAATCGACACACCTGCAGCATTCGCTTGCTGCGTCCTGTCGATCGATGATATGTAGCGACCAAGCACAAGCCCAAAGGCGACCCGAGCTGCTTGAACTATTCGTACAGTTGGCTCACCAATCCTCACGCTCTCGATCATTCTAGCTTTGCAGTGATCGCATTTGCTGCACTTGCAGAATTCCGGTGACAAAGTCGAAAGCTGTTGCCATCGTCGACAAGTTCAGGAACCAAAG
>JAASFW010000739.1:0-12352 GCA_023334005.1 Globisporangium orthogonon
CGTTGTGGTTGGTGCAACTGAGGTCGTGGTCGTTGACTCCGTGGACTCGGTCGTCGATGTGGGTGTCGGTGCCACGGTGTCAGTGGTGTCAAGCGACGAAGAAGAAGTTGAGGCCACAGTCTTCGTCGACGGAGCAGGAGTTGGCGAGGTTGTTGACGGCCATGGATCGTTTGAAGCGATATGAAGTTGACGCTTTGGAATGGTCGCCTAGAAGGCGACTATCTCCACAAAGCTGCAGTCATTGTGAAAAAAAGTCAGCCCCACGCGCAAGCTCACATACTACCAAGCCTTCCTGCCTCCAGCGCCATCCACGGCTGCCATGTCCACGCCGATGCTACCTGCCTGGCAGCAGCTACTGAACCAAGCTATCAGCATGGGCGCCGCCTATACGGTGGCCCACGAGGTCAGCGAGGATGAGGAAGGCTGGTATCACGACTTGGACTTCCGCCGAGTTGGAGATCGCTTGCTCTTCTTTTGCTACCTCGCGTCGTGTCGAAGCGAGTTGCTGGTCTCCATGTTTGTGCTCACTTTCCCTGAGGTTGCTCGAATGTCTTCATGAATGCACAGTCTATCGTGTCTACTAAGATGACCCCTTTGTTGCTTCAGGTGGCAGATATCATCGAAGCACTCGCGTGCCTCGGCCGGCGCATCCGGATCCTTTCCGACTGCACGCAGATGCGGGCGTCTAACTCGCCCATTCAGCGCCTTGCTGGCATTTCAGGGCTTGATGTGAAGATTCACGCTCCACATGAGGCCGATCAGCAGAAGCTGATGATCATTGATGGCGAGCTGCTGCTACTAGGTAAGGTGCTGCATGCTACGATTCGAGGCGATCCTTGTCGATGGACTAACGTAACACTGACGCAGGGAACGGTAACACCTCGGGACAACCTGTGCTGGGTGCGTGCAACCGAGAAACCCTCAGCGTCACACGCGCTGGTGCCGAGGTCGAGTCCAAGAAGAAGAGCTTCGTCAAGCTCTGGCGGGAGTCTGATCCTGCCTGTCTGACACTCGGTGCTCACAGCGTCAGCGTTCTCAGCATTGAATGCTCGCACCGCAGATGGAGCGATCAAGACAAAGCTGAGATGGATAAAGGGCCGTGGTATGCCACCCACAACGAGTTACAGGAAAGGTGAGTAAGGGAGTAACCCTGCTACTGGTGATGGTGTACACAGCTGCATGATGCTTTCTCATGCTGTTCTCGTGTTGTGTGAGAGCGCAGGTTGATACCGGCGCTCCAACCCGAGATCGCGCTATTGCCGATGGACGAGTCAACAGTCAAGACCAACATGGTCGAGATGGTTGACAACGCCACCCAGACCGACCCTCGCCCTCGCAGTCAGTGTGCTTATGACTCGTGCACGAAACTTGCGCAATCTCGCGGTCTTTGCAAGAAGCACGGAGGCGGAACCGCGTGCAAATTCGACAAGTGCGAGACTGCCGCTCACTCTGGCGGTTTCTGCCGCAAGCACACATCCAAGTGCACTGCACTCCATTGCACCAAGAAGCCTGTCAAGAACGGTCTGTGTAAGGAGCACGAGAGCATGTTTCACGCGTATGCTCGTGTGAGTGCATCGGCACTCTAGAGTATGTGCCACTGGCGACTGATCCAGGAAGAAAGCGACGTCGCTAAGCAGGGAGTGCTTGGCTCGAAGGAAGACCTGAAAGCACGCGTGCAGCAGAACGTGCGAGTGGAATACGAGTCTTTGATTTCCGCGATGCACCTCGGTCGTTTGTGCTATCACAATCAACGCGATTGCCAACATCGCTGCAGCCACGTGCTCCAAGCCAGGTTGAGAACATCGCTGGCGCTTGTCTCCTATTGTATGGAGCATAACTTTCTGAGTGAGTTGGCGTCCGATGTTGACCCCGATGCAAACTCAGCTGCTTCGGATCGAGAGTGCGGTTGGTTCGGCGCAAACTGAAGTTCATTCGATCTGTAGGGCTATCACGAACCTCTATCCACACACTGGCCTAGGCGCTCTAGCGCCATACGGCCACTCCAAGCGCCACCAACGCAACAATGGCGAGGACGAGCTGCTGGCCAGTCCGGTAACTCGCACTGCAAGAATCCGCTCCCCACAGATTCACCCATCAATGCTGCTGCGCCTAGCTGCCTTCTCGTCGCTGCGGCTTGTGCTGCTGCTTCTGGTGCTGGTGTTGCCTCGTTGCTGACGCTTGTTGGAGCGGTTTCTTCTGTTTCTGAGTCTCCTCCGGGAGAAGCAGGTGCTCCGGCACTTCGTCGATGATACCTGCCGCGCGGATCTTCATCCACTTCCGGAAGTTCCAGTACAGCGCGCGATCGGGGAGGCACAACGAGTGCTTGAGCGCGTTGTGCCAGTCCAAGCGACTCAGGCGCGCGTTGTTCTGCATCATCTGCATTGTGATGCGACACGCCTCGCGCGGGTTCTGGCGCTCTTCGGCAAAGTGCTGGATCAGCAGGCGGTAGCACTCGGTGCTCTTTTCCATCTTCTTCGCGTGCGAGTGCAGCATGTGCAGTGCCGTGTCCACGTCGCCGCTGCGGATGTGCGCGATTACGATGCACTGGTACGTGACCGTGTCCCACTTGATGCCTTCGCGCTTCATCTCCTTCGCGAACTCGTGCACGCGCTCGAACTGCTCGGTCTCGAGCAGTGCGGTGAGCACCGCGTTGTGCGCAAACAGGTTGAGCTCCTCATTCTTGGCCTTGCGCGCGCTGAAGATCTCTACTGCGCGCAGCTTGAGTTCGGACTGCGGGGACTTGGCGTGCGCCATGAGGACGCCGCCGAGGTACAACCCGTGCAGCTGCGCGCGCAGATCGTCGCTCATGTCGTTGTACATGGCGACCACCGCCTTCCAGCGCTTGCCCTTGGCGCACGCCGAGATGACCGAGTTGTAGATCGTGATCGTCGGCTCGAAGCCGTTCCGCTGCATACTCTCGAGCACCTCGAGCGCGAGGTCCGAGAGCCCCGTCTTGCCGGCGCAGATCGCGAGCGAGTGGTACGTGCTCGGCGTCATTTCGAGGTTGCGCTGCTTGATCGCACGCAGCACGCCGACGGCCGAGTGACCGTCACTGACGCGCGCGCACGAGTTGAGGATGTTGTTGTAGATCACGATGGACATGTCGACCTTGTTGCGCAGCATGTCGTCGAAGATTTCGAGCACGAGCTCGTGCTGCGCCGACTTGAGTGCTGCTGAGAGCGCACGTGAGTACGTCACGCTCTTGGGCACGTACCCGTCGTTGCGCATGACCTCGAAGACCTTGAGCGCCTGCACGAACTTCTTCTCGTGATAGCAGCACGCGATCGCGCTCGAGTACGCGTGGATGCGCGGCCGCACGCCCTGCTCACGCGCGTATCGGAGCACCTCAATGCACTCGCTGAAACGGCGGCGCGCGCCGAGCACCTCGATGAGCGCAGTTGCGACGTCGACGGAGAGCCCATCACCGTCGGCTTCCTGGATCTCGGCGAATACGTCGAGCGCCGCGCGCCAGCCGCTCGCTCTCTCAGCCGCGCGGCGCAGCGTCTCGAGGTTTCTGAGCTCGCGGTCTTCTCCGTCGTCCTCTGCGTCGTGGAAGGCGCCGCGCTCTCGGCGGTCGTCGCCGTCCGCTCTCGTGAAGAGCGTGCGCGTGGTTGCGAACACATGCAGGCGGCTGCGCTGGAGTGGGGAAGGCGGTGCTTGAAGCTCGCTTCTGGCTGCTGCAGCCGGCGCGCTGCTGCCATTGATGCGCAAACCGGCCGCCGCGGGCGGCAGCTGGCGGCGCCACGCGAGGGCAGCGGCGGCGCGGCGCGTAAGCAGTAGGCGCATGACGCTCTCCACGCTGATGGCACAGCGGGTTTGTGTGGCCAGAATGTTAAACGGGTGGGCCTCCCATTCCACCTTTTGACAAGTCGCAAAGAGGACTGGCGCATTTTAAAGGGGCTTCTTGTAGCTAGGCGGAGCTAGGACTATGCACTTTGGACAGGGAGGATGCGTCTTGAAAAGGTATTCCCGTAAAGCGACCTCGTTAACCTAAATCAGCACTTTGGAATTTTATCGATCTGACCATATTTCACCCCAGAAGCAGAAGGAACATGGCCATGACGAACCTCTGGCAGCAGATCCTGCGTGAGAGCGCCGTGCGCTCGGAGCTGCCAACTGCCAACCTGCTGCTGGTGGGCGACCAAGAGTGCGGGAAGGCGGCGCTGCTGACGCGGCTGACGGCCACGCGCAGGAACGTCGGCAGCAGCGATGATGCGCCGGCCGCGGCCGCGGACGCACTGCTGGCATGCACCACAATGGACGTGCTGGACCCGCGCGCCAAGGACAGCGGCGGCGGCGACGCGTCAGGTGCGCGCTTGAACGGGAGAGACAAGGGGAAAGAAGGCGCTCACTTTTCTTTGGCAACGTGGGCGGCAGACGACGTGATCGCCAGGATCCGCGCGTGGCGCTTCAATGACCTGAGCGCCAAGCAGCTGCTCCGCATCGCTCTCAAGCCGCTTGCGCTGCAGCACGTGAGATCAAAGAAAAGCGTCGAAGAGCGGTATGTTTTGGAAGCTGACGCTTGTAATGGTGTGTGCCTATGTGAGGGTAGACTGTGGCGGCGATCGTGTTGGACCTGTCCCGCCCGTGGACGATCAAGGCCGCGCTCGACCAGGTCTTTGGATCTTAGGGTAGCAGATCGAGCATTTTGCTGCGGCAGAATGGTCGCACTGACATTGTTGTATTCTCATGTGCTCATGTGGGATAACGTTGTGTAGTGGTCGTCGGCCCTGGAAGGAGAGCTGCTCCAGCAGATCAATCAGCTCACACCGGACGCGCGCAACGAGCTCTACAATGACATCAAGCAGCACATTCTGAGCTACGTGGACCCGGTGTGTACTTGGCAAAGTGTCATTTTCATAAAACTCTGCTGCGTTCTGAAGCCGCGTGGGGAGAATGCGGTATGTGCTGGCTGAGTAGGCGGTTGATCACTCTGGACCGACGCCGATGGACACGTCCACGAATGAGTTCGTACGTTGAATTGCGAATGTCTTCTTTTCACTGTCGATGTGGGGATACCGGATCAGTTGACCGCATGTCCAGATGGAGGAAGGCGTGCTGTCGAAGAACCTCGGTGTTCCGCTGGTCATCATCGTCGCGAAGGCAGATGTGCGTGAGCGCATCAAGGTTGCTTGTTGGTGGAGCAGATAGAATGTCTTGCTACTAAATGGAGATTGCTCACTTGCTATTCCATCGGGTGGGTTACGGTCGTGATGGTCCTTTTCGACCCCGACAGCTTCGCCCGGATAACTCGGTGAAAATGGACTACATCGAGTACGTTCTGCGCCAGTTCGCGATCAAGTGTACGTGCCACTGACGCTTGGTAGTTTCGGGGTTGAAGCGGTGTGTAGTGTGCACTCACAACGGCGATGGATCGTAGATGGTGCTGCAATCTTCTATACGTCGGCCAAGACTGGCACGAACGTGGACGCGCTGCGCGAGTACATTCTCCACCGCGCGTACCCGTCGCAGTTCAAGTTTTTGCACTCGGCTCAACTTGTTGATCGCGCTTCGATCCTCGTGCCGTCGGGCTACGACTCTTTCCAGCTCGTCGATCAGAGTCTGCTCGGCTCGCAACCGCGCTGGTCGAATGACAAACCGTTCGAGAAGATGGTGCCTGCGCCGCATGAGGACGTGGACGACACGGCGGCACTGCTCACCGCTGACATCCGTGTCGACACGCACGACCGGTGGCTGGAGAAGCTCGAGAAGGCGGCTGGAGCGGGACTGGAGGAGCTGCAGAAGCAGAGCGTCGAGGCGAGCAAGAAAGCCGAGGCGGCAGCTGCGGCACGCCGCGCGGCTGCGGACCGCCGCAAGCGGGAGGAGAAGGACGTGAGCTCGAAACACCTGGCCAACTTCTTTAACAACCTGCTGAGTCGTCCGGAGAAGGCAAAGTCGTCTCGAAGCATTGGCGACCTGAAGAAGGTGCGTGCTAGCTGATAGATTAGCGAGTGATGTCGAAGATGAGCATGTGAGTTTAGTGGCTGAACGACAGATGTCGATACGGATTCTTCTTTTGCTGCCGTACAGAAAGAGAAGACGGACGTGAAGAGCCTCGCGGAGCAGGAGCTCCAGAACCTGTCGAAGCGCTCTGCGTCTGGAGCAAACCCCTGAAGCCGTCAAGAACGTGTGTGTGTGGCGCGTCCCCGCAATGTGCGCGATGCGATAAACTGACTGGCGTCGTATTCTTGACACAGCTGGTCGTCGATGGGTGGGTGGATCGACGATCAGAGAAAGAGAGCTGCGATGGTTGGACGAGCTGAAGTCGACGGTGCTTTTGTTGACCGTTTTACGACTTGCTTTCTCTAGCTAACTGATAATGCACGAGCTGCCAGCACTCGCCAGCTTCGACTGCTCCAGCAACTGCTCGACCTGGGCTTGGTCTGCCGCCTCGTCACCACCATCTACACCAACCCCGTTCGCCGTTCGGGGAGCCATCGGCGGGAACAACTCTTCGATCGACAAGTTCTCGGTGTCTCGCCGATGGTAGAACAGGATGTACGCTGTCGACGACACCACCTCCTTTTCGTCGATGTCCTTGCACTGGTGGTCGTTGAAGCATTTCCACTTGCCGTCCTTCTGACTCAGCACGTACGCAAAGTAATGACCACCACCAAGTGCCCCAACGTGGTTCACCACCGCGTACAAGTCGTACAAGAAGCCGTCCTCACCCCGCACTGTTGCAGTCGCCGGCGCATCCAGAAGCGGCATCGAGACGCTTCGCGTTGGCGACTTTGTTCCGTCCGACCCATTCGCGTCAGCTGATTCCTCAGGCTCCCCATTCACCTGCTCCTCACCAGCACTTCCTTCACTGCTCCCTTGTTCTTCCTCCTGCTTGAGCTTGCCTCCCAGGAACAACCAATAGTGCAGCCCCGACTCTTGCCAGCGCTTGGGCTGGCGCTGCTTCGCAACAAACGCCTCCAGCTGAAGTCCGCGAAGCGGAAAGTCAACATGGTGGTGCAACTTGCGGCGCGACACTTGCGTGAAGCAGAACCGCTTCAGCTGGATCACCAGCAGCGGCGGCAGGCGCCAGAGATCCATCGTCTTGGTCGCGGGGCGGTGCGTCTTGCAGCGGCCGCAATACGCTTCTTGGATCCTCTCCTTTGCCGTGAACATGTCCATGCAGCGCTCAATGCTTAGAGGCATGTTGTCCTGGCGCTTGTTCGCTTGGACTGAATCGTCGTGATCGAGCTTGCTCGTCTGGATCGGGTCGTACTCTTCTTTGAGCGTCCGGATGTCCCAGTCGATCGAGATGGTCTCCTCCGCCGTCAGTCCGATCGATGTGTGGGGAGACGGCAGGATCAGGCATCCCAGGCACCCGTGGAGCCACTCACATCGTGAACACCCGGTCCCACTTGACGTCACCATGCGTAGACAGAAGCCGAACTTTGTCAGTGGGAGATGGCTTCCTAGCGCCAGCGCTGACGCGTCGGTTTGTAGGTGCTTGTTGTCACTGTTGTCATCGACCGTGTAGTGAGCGATCTCAAAGTCCGAAGGTGACGGTGCCTCCTGCCAATTGAAAATGCGTCGCAGCCGCCTCCAGACCGCCAAGTACAAGTCGAATGTCGTCGTTGAGCTCAAGGACACCCGTAGTACAAGCGGGGCGCCAAACAAACGCGAGATGTGCGCATTCGTAAAGTTGTTCGTCGAGCGCTCGATGCGGCGATGAACGAGGTACACGAACGCTTCGTCGCTCTGTCGCACAACCACTCGGGCTTGAGGGAGAAGGTACCGACGGCCGCCCGTCGGAAAGGCGACGTCGATAGTACCCTTCTTCGCGCTGCTGCCAATGACTCGAGCCGACGTGAACTCTTTCGACTTGTCTGCACGCACAAACACAGACGTCCCGACTGGCATAACCTCGTCCGAGGCGTCTTCGTCCTCTTTTCTTGCTTCCATGGCGGCTGAGACTCCGTTCGCATGAGGCTCGCTGTGCTCGGCATCGATATTCTCCTTCTTGATGTCGCTTACGTCACTGTGCGTCGTTCTTTCGCGTGATTCCTGAGTGCCGTTTGCAAGTCCCTTGCTCTCCTTCGATGCAGGTACATTGAGTGAGTGCTCAAGCGCAACCACCTTTGCGCCAGAAGATTGAGCAGCAGGAACCGGGTCTAACTGGAACGCTGACAGCTGATCTTTCTCGTGCACTTGCGACAGCGGCGTTCGGCCATCCAACAGCACATCAACTGTATGCAATGGCGACACGCGCGCGATCACCAACTGCGCCTCAATCTCCCGCAAAGTCAGTACAGAGTCCGGGTGCTCACGGCGCTCTAGCTGATACAGAAACTGCGCGATGTCGTGCTTCACATCCTGGATCGTCGCGTTGTTCTTCACGCGCACAGAGTATTTCATCGGCACTCGCCCGCAGTTGAAGATAATCGTCAGCACGAGTGAGCGGTAGCTGCTCTCCGGCAGCGAGAGCTGCAAGAACGTGAAGGGCTCGAAGCGTGCCGACTCATAGTGGCACACTGAGCATTCGAGCAAACTCTTATACTGACCCATGAAGAGCGCGACGATCACTGAGAACTCGCGTCGAAGGTGATTCAGCCACCACTCGTTCGCGACGATCGCGTCGCTCCGGCCATCACTGTCGGGCTGCTCCGTGTACGGCTTCGTCACGATGCGGTTCAGGTCTTCGCTCAGACTGCTCAGCAAGCATGCAAGCAGCTCCTGTGCATCGTGTTGGTCCGATCCAGAGAACTGCGGGTTGAACTTTGCAAGTACGCGCTTGAACTCGTTCGGCGCGAATCGCTTCTTGTCAGATGTCCACAGCACACGCAGCAACTCCCCAAACGCCACCGCGAGTTTGCCGTTCGTGCCGTCTCGGTTGCGCAGGTTAATGTCCCTCAAGTATGCTTCGTTCTTGAAATACTCGACGAGCAAGCGCGTGTGGCTCAGGCACTGCAGCGCACTGCTCATGTAGCACGTGTTACCTAGGTTGTCCAGCCCGACGAGTCCGTGCCCAGTGAACGCGTCCTTCGAGAACCTCTTCTTCACAGTCGTTGCGGTCGCGAGACTCTCACGCTCGGGGCTAGCCTTTGGTCCCTTCTTCTTTTGGACCGATCCGTTCTGACTCGCAACCGGTTCGTTCTTGCCGTTCTTGTACACTCCACCGAGCGTTGTGAGCGACTCGAGGTTCCCGCGTGAGCAAATCTCGGATGTTCGGGACATCCGCGGCTCTCGCGGCCGCTTCCGTCTTGCGCTTTGCCGGGCGGAGGATCCATCCGCATCATCTTCATCTTCGCTGTCGCTTGATGTGTACCCTTCGTCGTCCTCTGCGCTGGACACCGTGCTCGAAGGCGAGTTCGTGATCGTGTCGCTCGACTGCGACAGTGGCCACGAACCGTCCTCGTCCTGAACCTCCAGCAAAAAGACGCACTCCTGCGTTAATCGCTTCAGGATAGCAGAGCGATCGCTGCGAATGCGGATCTTGTGATCCGGCTGTCGTTCGTCAAAGTACCACAGCCGTGTCTTCTGGATGAGCTTCTGGAGCAACAGCGCCTTGCATGTCGCCTCTAAGATGCTGTCCGCCGTGCTGAGCGAACTGAGTAGGACTTCCTCGCCCGACATGATAACGCCGCCGTTCGACGGGTCCACGCGCGCTACACGAAGCACCAGCGGGAAAAGCTCGATCTGAAGATGCGCTTTCGGGAACTCGATAATCGGGCGCGACAGATCTGGACCGCCGCTGTACCACAGCACCAGCACCGCATATGCACTCGAGGGAACAAGCTGAAAATGAGAGAAGACATCGTCAATGAGCTGTCCAGGTATCCATTCGCACACAGAAGCACACGTCATTCACAACAACACCAGCAACAGGTTACGCACATAGAAGTCTCGCGAAAACACGAGCTTATCCTTCAGTCGTCGACTCCCGCTTCGCATCAGCAGACTCCAGTTCGCAATCGGACCCGGTCGAGGATGGGATTCGTTGCCCGAAGCCGCTGACGCAGCAGCACCTCCCGCCAATGCCTTCGGGTCAATGCTCTCTACTCCGACCCGAGGGTGGTCTGGGATGATCGGGAGCGGCAAAGAACCGCTCGGCGTTCCGTTGCGGACATCCATGCCAGAGTACACACACCAGTGCTGCCACCACTTCGCTCCTACCAAATTCCATGTCTGTCAGCAAGGCGACAGAGTAATGCACAGAGCGTCGGTTAGCGCTTAGAGTCTCCGCGTGAATAGAGGGACGACTGAGTTAAAGATGCCCGACACGTACCTCGCCAACGGAGAACGAGACGGTCGCTTGCTTCCAATGCCACTCTACGATCCGTCTCTCCAGATCCGGGGACTCGGGCTTCACGCCAAAGAGAATGCATGCCGCGAATGCCAGCTGATGCAGCAGCTGCCGCACTGCTGTCGCTTCCGATGCCCACTTCAGAAAGCTCGTCTCGCTCAGTCCCAACACACCATCGCGACTGCTGTTGTGTGTCATCTGCTCCACATCAAGCAGAAGATACGCGCACACCCAGTCAGAGCCCGCTTTCCTCCAGCAATCGGCAGACGTGCGGCAGTGGGAGCACAGACGACGACAGTGGCGCATTACTCGCATACTTCTGTCAGTTGTCTCCGCTCCTCCGCGATCTGCGCTCTCTCGGACTCGAGCACGACACAATCGCCTCCGATTGTTAAGAGCTCCTGCAGCGCACTCCAAGAGATCGTGTCGACCGGCTCTGCCGTGCCTGCCGTCTTGTCCTTGAAGATCCCAAACAAGTGGACATACCGCGCCTCGACCCTGCCACGGCAGAAGTTCGATACGAACCTGCAGAACTCCTCGAACAGCACGAGGTCGCTTAGCGCCGTCGCAGCGCACACGCGGCGCAATAGTCGCGTCGGGAAGCCGCGCTCGCTCAGCACGGCAATAAAGTGGTCACTCGAGATCCGGTTGCTCGCACCACCCTTGGTGTCGAAGAGCTTGTGGAACTGGCGCTCGAGCATCGAAACCTCGCTGACGGAAAAGAGCGTGTCGTCCGAGATGCGCTGGCGGATTATCGCTGGGTTGTACGAGCGCTCGAGCTCGAGGATCCGCGGGTCTTCCTCGACACCGATCGTGTCAGCGAGCACCGCAAGCCAGCGCAGTAGCAGTGCGTCGCCGTGCTCGTCACGCTCGCGGATCACGAGCTTGAACTCGTCGAGCGTGAGGCTCGCCCTGCCGTCGAAGATTCGGTCAAGGAACGCCACGGTGGTCGCGCTGCGCGCCTTGCGGCGACCGTACACGACGTCCATGAAGCGGTCCATGACGTCACGCGCGACGAGCCCGGCACCATCGAGATCGTAGAGCAGGAAGAGCAGGCGCACCTGCTCCTCATACGTGCCGAGCTTGAGGCGCGCGATGCCGCTCAGCAGCGTCTCGCAGCTCAGCTCACCTGCGCGCTCGCTGTCGAGCACGTCGAAGAGCCGGTCGGCGAGTGACGTCGGGATCATCGCGAACGCGCCCAGCACTTTCTGCCGAAAGAGTTTCTTGCTGAGCGTCGCAGGCGCTGCGGGTGTCGAAGGTGCTGTTGTCGCCGCCACCTGGGTCGTGCCACTCGCGCGCCGCTTGAGCACCGACGGCACGACGGACGGCAGCACGCTTGCACTGCTGCTGCGCGCGGACGGCAACGCAGCGGCGGGAACAGCAGCAGCGGCAGCTGACGACGCGGCGTCCGCGCGGCAGATGCGGCGGAAGCCCTCGGTTAGGCGGCGCAGCTCGTCCGGCGGCAGGCGCTGGATGAGCAGCTGTGCGTCGCTGCTACTGTTGCTGCTGCTAGTAGTAGTGGTGAGTGAGGAGGCGGAGGAAGCGTCACTGCCGGCGGGCTGCGCGTAGCCCATGCTGGTGACGTTCCCCATCGTCGCCGTCCGTGGCTCCGCAGATCGCGATGCAGGAAGGAAGGTACGTTGGGTAGAAGGGGGGAAGGAGCGAGCGAGGTCAAGCTTCAAGAAAGATGAGCCGAATCTCGATAGTGAATAAAAAAAGGGAGTAACTAAGCGAAGCTATCGAGTTACTCGTTTCCGTTCTTCACATGAACAATACTTCTGGCGGTGGTTTGTATTGAGGAATATGATCACTTTTCCAACAAGTAAAACGTCTACTTGAGTTGAGTATTACTGCAACATCACAATAGAATGCTCTATTGTGATGTTGGCGAAGCATACTCAACGATTCGAAGCGCATTGGCGAATCAGAGGTGAAAGGTGTAGGGTTATGCTTCCGACATTGCTTCCGACATATTTTGTAGGATCCTTTTCAAAAATATGCATATGCGGTATATTTAAGGCAAGTGTTTAACATTTTTGTGGCATATTTGCTCGCATTCCGACATCATCCTGTCTAATGCAATTATCTCTCTATATTATAATGAGAGAGTGA